>OOIL02001679.1:677957-688257 GCA_900332095.2 Cuscuta campestris
GTTGTGTTGTATTCAAATGCAAGTGGTATGATCCACGACCCAGAGTTGGAACTAGAGTGCACGACAAATATGACTTGGTTGAGGTTTTAAAAAGTGGGATATTCCGCAAATATGAACCATTCATCCTTGCAACACAAGCTAAGCAGGTGGCCTACGTAGAGTATCCTAGAGTAGCTAGTAGGGCAAAAGGAGAATGGTTAGCTGTTTGTGATGTAAAACCACGTGGCTGGGTTGAAACCACATCTGATACACAAAAGCTCAAGAGTACTGACGATTTTGCGTACCAAGAAGACGCAAGAGTGGCAGTCGAAATTGTTGAAGTTGAACCGCACGAGGAAGCTCCACTACTTGCAGAAGTTCCACAGTTAATTGATCTCGATGATAGTGAGGACGAAGAAAGTGATGATGTTGAGACATTAATTACTACTGATGAGAGCTCTAGCGAAAATGTGTTCATGTCCGATGATGAATTATCATAAAATAGACTTTAATACAAAAGGTGGTTGAACAAATATATTGTTGTATTCATATTATTAACTGTTTTACTAATTAATTACTCTTCTTTGCAGATGGCTGGTGGAGATAAGGGTAAAGGTCACGCAGAGCAAACAAAGTCCAATACTGGGAAGTGGAAAGAACTTTCTAGGTTGCGACATGCCATCCTTGGTGGTGGTAGATCAAGCGGCACATCGGCCAGCGCATCTGCGAGTGCATCAGGCAGCGCATCAGCCAGTGCCTCAGCCAGCGCATCAGCGAGGGCATCAAGTACTGCCACTGTCAGAGTGCCTACTGGGCCTCACGGCACGAATGTCACTAGCACCTCTTCCGGAGGGTTTACACGTTCCACTGATGAGTCCAGGATGCATGTAACGCCCTGAAAACTGGTCTAGAAATTTTAACTTTCTAGTACAAAGAAATGAAAACAATAAAAAAAATTA
Organism: Cuscuta campestris; assembly: GCA_900332095.2. Taxonomy (NCBI): domain Eukaryota; kingdom Viridiplantae; phylum Streptophyta; class Magnoliopsida; order Solanales; family Convolvulaceae; genus Cuscuta; species Cuscuta campestris. Next base: position 678,896 of record OOIL02001679.1, read on the forward strand.
AAAAAAATATATGCGAAAATAATAATAATAATAATAAAATTTAAAATTTAAAAAAATGTTACTATTATTTATTTAGAAAAAATTAATTTGGAATTTAATATTAAATGATTAATTACTAGTAGAGATGAAAAAACAGAGTAAAGTGAAAGGGAATAAAAAAATTAGTTTGGTTCTCTACTATTCACATAATTTGTTCAAATGAACCTAGTTTCTTAACAAACAGATTATGTTAAAATGATGTGTGAAAAATATGAAAATTAACGGTATAAGTTTTATATTTTTCTATAAATATTTAATAAATGAAACTGTGGAAATCGGACACATAATACTAAATAAACGGAGCAGGAAAACATTTGTTTTCTCCTCCTCTCTCACGCCACATAGTAATCTCCACCCTCCCCCATTCATTTCACCTCATTAATTAAGAGGAGTAATGATTTATTTTAATAAAAAAAATATAATGATATTTTTTTAAACCATTCATTTACCCTCCTTCTCCCTATAAATATGGTCTCCTAGAATGAGAAGGAAGCAAGATCATTTGAAGGAAAAAAAATATATAGCTAAGTAGGTTGAGAGGGTGTGTGAGTAAGAGTGGGTTGTGGCGTTGCCGAGGGGTGGAGAGAGACGTGGGGGACGTATCACGAAATCATCCCATCAACGTTGTCAAGCTATCATTTTGACTAAACAGACACTGAAGGTGTGCCCGTTGACCCTAACCTTTAGCCATATATTTCATGTTCATCTATTTTTTTGCATTTTGTTATCCTGTTATTTACCCAAAGGATCGATTCGAGCTTTATTTAAATAAAAAAAATCGAACGCCCCACTCACAAATCTCTAGAAGATAAAATTACTAAATAATTTTGTTTCAAACATGATTGCATTTATACATAATCTAAGTTTAAAGGTTTGTTTTAATAAGTATGAAAAAAGAATATAACGAAAAAATAATAGAACCATTAAAATTATTGTAGTATATAACACTCGGCCAGGGGAAATATGAACTACTTTTATATTAGATGTTTTATTTTGTTCCATTATATTTATTTGACCTTTGATGTTAGAAAAAAATATTTATTTTGAGTAAAAACCATCTTATAGGGGCCGAAACCCAAAGTACATGATTAATGAGTTGTTGGATGGTTTGTAAATAAATTAAGTTTTACGCATGGAAAAAAAATAAGTTGACCATTGTTTTTTCGGGGGGTTAGATGCGTACGTATACATATGGTGTATATACTTACTCTATTCGTACTTAGGTATTGTACCTAATTCCATTTGGCCACTGAATTAAATAATTAAATGTTGAATATTTATTTTTATGTATATGTAGATAATTGGTTTGTCTTTCAAAATTATAAGTGAAATAAAAAAATCCAAATTTTAAAATGTATTATGTACAAGGGCCGAAACCCCTAGCTAATTGAATAGATAAAAAAATATCTTAAGTATATATGTATAATAAGTTGAGCCAAGTAATTAATAGTTATGCTATGAACTATTTGGATGTCAAATACCTGCATTTTTAATTACATATTTACAAATATGTATATGCAAGTATATACAAACTAACCTTTAATATTCAAGTGACACTTTGTGGTTCTATGTAACAAATGGATATTTGGAGTATATAGGGGGCGTCAATCAATATATTATTTTGAAGTGATTTTTGTTTGAAATTGTCAAAAGGATTTATTCGAATGATTATACTATGGTTAACCAAACAGCAAGTGGACGAAGTAAAATTTTTAAGTTTCTTTTAATGACGTACCCTGACCAGGTATTGTCACGTTTTATCAAGTGGGTCAAACCACATGTTATAAGGCCGGATCGTATGTGTCCAAGTGGATGAGCCTACAAATAATCATACCACAACGTGCGCACGAGAACCCAACAATGACCCCGTGGGTCTAGGGTTCACTTCTGATTACTGGACCCAAGGTCACGGGGAGGTATCCGAAGTAAAACTACGTATCGACTAGTGCGGTGTTCCAGCCTAGTCACGTCTTAATCTCTAATGCAAGGTTAACCTAGAAGGAAAAAGTCTAATATTTTCTAAATATCCCCAAGTAATTACTAAAGTGAGATTATTTTTCTCCAGGATTTTAAATATGTGAAAAACATTGGAATTATATTAAAGAACTTAAAATGCTTTAAAATATATTTGCATGTTATATATATCTACTGGTTATTTGCCACTCAGTTTATGCTGAGCGTGTAGTGTTTAACTACACGCAGGAACTAGCAAAGGAAACATCTGCTCAGGAGGAAAGCTTGGACGTGGAGGCCGTGCTAAAAAAGGAAATTCTGTTTAAAATAAATAATTGAATAAATTATTGAACATATTTTGGTTTGGGCTTGAACCCCAAGTTGTACTTACTTATGAATGTTATTACTCTTTTTACTTACTCGAAAAAAATCTTTAAACTCTTTAGTATCGTAATGAGAATTTTTTTTTTAATAAAAAAATGTTTTACTAAGCAACCGGGTTTTACTAGCACTCTAGTCTGGATGACTCGGGTCATCCAGGGTAGGGTGTTACAATGCACGATGATGAGAGCATGGACTCAGACGAGTCGATAGAGCACGAGCATGACGATGCTATGAACCTTGGACCGAGCGTAGCATACTTTAATCGCTCTGGCAGGTGATTCTACATATATATCTTATTATTTGCATGTATACACGATTATAATATATATTATAATGTTGTAATTATAATATCATGTAGTGTCGTCTTCACGGAAGAGGGAGCTCGGATCATTTGTTCCACATTCGAGCAGAGGCTCAATCCAACAGGGGGGTAGTTGGAAGAGCCTAAGCGACGCGACTGTGGACTTTTACTGGAGAGAGTTTCAGGTAAAATTTGGTTAGATACGAATATCAAATGTATGCTTTCTATATTTTGTATTTTATTTAAGATATTTTCTAACATGTCCGGTCTAACTTTTTTTTTTAAATTTAGAAACATGCCACTTGGGACCCTCGCATTGATGATAGCGTTATGTTCCGTGCTTGGCGATCGAAGGCTAGAAGACGATACACCGACTGGCTCTCATCTATTAGGAATGAGAAGAAAGGAACAGAGAAGGTGCAGCCACTTGTACCGGAATCGTGGAAGGAGGTATTTCTAAATATCTTTTGAATTGATGAGTTATGTTATACTTAGCATCAAATTGTGTGTATATATTTGTATTCTTGTATTTATATGTTGTTAAACAGTATTGGAAGTCACCAAAGTTCTTGGCATCCTCCAAGAAAAACAAGAAAAATCGGCGTGGCGGTGACGAGAATGCCCCTGCTAGCGCCACGCACACCGGTGGTCCATTGTCTTTTCGCGAGACTCAAGCGCGCCTTGTAAGTATTGTTAGTAACAAAAATTACATTTAAATGTTCTAAGTGACGTATTTTCACTTATTTATATATTTTATTTTTTTAGGGTAAAAGTGGAAAGGCTTCTGACTTGTACTCTTCGTACACACACACACACATACGAAGAAACATGATGGGAAGACCTACGTCAATAGGAAGGCAGAAGAAGTATCAGTAAGTGACAATGAATATATATAATGTATATATAAATGATTAGTTTATGTTACAAAGTATATATACATGTATGTTTTGTGTATTGCAGCAAAACTACGTAGCCATGCAGGAGGCAGTTCGTGAAGAGGGCTTAAATGTGACACCTGACGAGATTTTTCTATCTACAGTCGGAGGACATGATGCCAAGAATCGTGTTCATGGTGTTGGAGATCTCGCACGGAGCCTACCACGAATGCATGCAAGTGAGGCAAGACGTGCTAGCACCAGCTCTATGTGGGACCCTCGAGATGATGAGATTCGGAGGTTGAGAGAAGAGCTAGATGAAATTAGGGCTTCCCAAGCTCGTGAATTATTGTCGATTAGAGAAGAGATGACCCGACTTTATGGAGGAGTTTTCCCACATGGAAATGGAGATGGCGATGGAGGAGGGGCGGGATTTGTAATAGCTTGTTGAGTGTTATATTAGAATTGAAGAACAATATATTAAACTTAAGTTTTATGGTTATGTAAGTGGAGTTAGATTTGATTGTTATGTTGAATTTTTATAAATATTATTTGAAATTTAGTTGTACATTGGTGACTTGAATATTCTTGGTTGTTTGGTAATCTTCATTTCCAGTAAATGTTGTTGTTTGATGCTGGGATTTCTGAGCTTTGCTATGGATGTGTGCAAAATTGAAAAAACAGCAGCTTCCTGGTACAACCTGTCAAATTGGCGACGGAATTGGCAACGGAATTGCATTTCCGTCGCTATATGGTCAAAATGAATATTCCGTCGCTATTTCCGTCGTTAGGATTAGCGACGGAAAGTTTCCGTCATGAGTTCCGTCGCTTAATTCCGTCGCCAATTCCGTCGTAGACTAGCGACGGAATCAAAAATCCGTCGTTACATTTACTACTAACGAAAAATTAACGACGGAAAAGATTCCGTCGTTATTTCTGTCGTTATGGAGATTACTTACGGAAATAAGGCTTTGGCGACGGAATTATTCCGTCGCCATTTCCGCAGTTTTTTGAAGTGCCAGCGGCTCATGATCTTTTAGGTGTTGGTGCTCAAAAAAATCAAGGGGACGGGGGTCCATTTGCAAGTGGTCAACCGGTTAGATTCAAAATTGCGTGGTCATCCACTTGGGGAGGGTTAAAGAGTATCCCACATCGTAAAAGTGTGAGGAAAATAATAAGTATATAAGCTCTTAACTTGAACTAAGTAATCGGTTGGATTCAATCTTTTGATGTGGTTCAGCCAAAGTGTCTTATAGCCCAACCCAGTTATCTCTACACAATTTTAAATTCTATTAGTTTCTTTCAACTCCTTTTGATTTTTCCAACTCATTATTTTTTTCAACTCCTAATTTCTTCTAACGCATTCTAGTTTCTTCCAACATCCACCTCTATTTTTACAACGAAATGAAGAGAACATCATTTAATCTATACACTAGAGTATCTCTATAGTTCTCAAAAAATTCAGTCTTGTATTTTTAATAAAAATATATATATAATTATTGACCAAATTGGATTAGATTAGAAATTTAAGTAGTAAATTAAATTTTTAATTATATCAGCTAATTTAAATTGACATTTTAATTTCAAAAATGTCGACGAAAATATTATCGAAACTAAATGTAAACAAAACAAAAATTATTAAGATAAATAAAATATTTTTCAATAATTAGCCAAACTTAGATAAATAAAATATTTTTCAATAATTAGCCAAACTTTGATTCAATTTGATCTGAATTTTTGAAGTTCTGATCTGATTGGATCTGATATGAACTGATTGGATCTGATTTTATCTTATTAGATATCGTGTAAATGAATATAAATTTAATAGTTTTAAAGTATTACGATTCATATATATGTAATAAAAGTAAAGTAAGAAAATCAACTAATCATGGATATATTTAAACTTTTTTTAAAATATTAAACATCGTTTTATTATCACTACTTTTTTAATGTTTGTGAAAATTAAATTATTGGTATTAAAATATCCAAATATTAGAAAAGATGGATGCTATTCTATAAAAATATCACATTCTATATGCATACTACATAATAATATATTTAATGTTACAAATTTATGATATATAAAATCTTAAACACTAATATTCCTTTCACCTATATTAATTTTGTCATAAACTCACCATTGTATATATTATACCATCTTAAAGTTTAAAAGTAAATATTTTTAAGTATAAGATATTTATTTTTTTGAAAACTAAGTTTTGTATCATTATTGTTAAACAAGTATTTTAAAATAACTTTTTTAAACTATGAAAAATATAACTTTTTAAGCTTTAACATTACTTCCATGCATCATTCCTACAAGCTAAGTAATTATTTAAAATAATGGTTTGTAGTTGAGATATAATAATAATAATAATAATAATAATATTTAAAATTGTAATATTAATTAACATTTAGGTGTTTGTAGCTTTAAATAAAGTAATGTGATTTAATCAAATTATTATTATTATTTAATCCTTGAAAAATATAATTTTTTCCTGATTTGATATTCTTTAATTTGATCTGGTCTGATCTGATTGGATCTGGTTCGATCCGATTAGATCTTGTCTGATCAGATCGGATCTGGTTTGATCTGATTGCATCTTAATATTAGACTTATTGTCAATCTGGTCTAGTCTGATTTTAATAAAAATAAACAATAAGTAAAAAAAATAAGTCTTGCGAAACAGACCTCAAGTTTAGACATGCCTTGCTAAGCACTGGATTAGGATCCAATTTGACAATAAGTCTAATATTAAGCTGCCAAGCAACTACTTAAGCTTCAATGAATAATTCGTCATTACTCATACTCTTTTTTTCAAATAAATATGTAAACAACTAAATGGATTAAACTTAAATATTGGACTCAGCTAAGGAGGGGAACTATTAAACAACTTGCTTATATAGATAAAAAAGAAAAAGACAATTCACCATAGTTGATAGTTCAATGGGGTACCAATGACGATTGTTGGAGTTTGCCGTTCTTTGGGTTTTTCGTCAAAACTTCTTGTTCCTCAACTCAAGGTGAGTGTCACTGCCTCTATAATAATTAATGCTTAATATAATGTGTTAATCTATGTGATGGGATTCAGTCCAACAACTATGGCGTGTGAAGAGCAGAATAATAATAATAATAATAATAATAATAATAATAATAATAATAATAATAATAATAATAATAATAATAATAATAGTATTAGTGAAAATAATAACACTTACATATTTATATTAGCTATATCCAACTTGCGTTACTGTGGAAGGTTTACCCTCTATATAGAGTCTACTTCTACCGTATACAAGGCATGCAATATTTCGTGCGCTACATTATCGATAATTCTCTAATCATGCATCAATTATGGTGGGGAATCAGTCATCACCTCCCCCTTTATCACACAATTTGGGGAATCGCACTTCATTCAAGTATCGGGCTTGACCCGACACTCTAGTCCACCTTCAGCCCTTGACTCTACATTCTGTAGTTGGATTTATATCCCTATTGGGCTGTGGAATCACAATTGGACCGTCCATATCCAATTATCGGGCCCGGATATCCATCACAAGCCCCCTAGTTCCTTAGTGACGCGTCGCCAAGGAACTAATGATGAGCCGCCATTGATCATCGTGCCGGATTAGAAACATTCTCACTCCTTACTCGAAATTCAAGTCGTAATGTCTATTAACCCGCTCCACTTTGACGACCCGTTTATGCCTTCACATCATTCTTGACCCAATCTCAGAGTTATCTTCCACAATCCACATCTTTCCTTCTTAAATTTCTGCAGTATGACTTCCCAATCCTCCGACATAGAGCAATGGCAGCCTGAATCCTCCACGATTAAGGATTTGGAGCTTGTCCTCATGCATGACCTTCTAGGATATCCATTTAGAGTCCATCATCCAGATGCCGTGGGTGGAATCAATCTTGTTTATAATCTAGAGCCGGAGCGCTTCCTTGTTATAGACTATGACTCAATCCTCCATGGTTTCTGTAATACCCCAACTCGCATAACCCAATTACCTAGGTTATTTGAGCTAGAGTGGTTACCAAGATGGTAATTGTGGATGATAACTTGATGAATAATTTAAAACTAATTAAACTTTAATATAATTAATAAGTTCTAATATTTATTTCGTAGTAATGTCTGAAATAGTGCGGAAGCTTAATAGATAAAACATAATCAAATTCATATAACATTTTCTGGGTACTCGCCCAAAAAGGTAGTTTATTTAAATAATGCATAATAGACAACGCTTATCAGGGACCATCAGCATGGTCGCCCCTTCAGTGGTGGCTTGCACTCGAATGGAAGAAGTGGTGTTTTGCTGACTATTTGACATGTTTTGTAAGTGGTGTTTCGTGGGTGAGAATAAAAAAGAACTCAAACCGGTCCCACGGTCAGCGCCAAAAATGATGGTGTAAATTACCACCCGGACAAACTACTCCACACCGGGTCTAGGATGGTTTGCTGAGTTTAGAAACTAAAGTGGCACAAAAAACAAAAGTTGACCGGAGGACTGTAGGTGGAAACACCTGTAGTCCAATTGTTATTAAGTATATGGAATAGTACGGGGTAGTATTACACAGTGCTCTTAAGAGATAAAGTTCGGATCCCTTCTATTAAGGGTTACAAGGCCATTTATAGTAGAACCTAGGGGACAAGACAAATAATGCCCACGTCGCCCCACATTCTTGAACGGTGCGAGGTGACTTCTCTTGTCACGTAGCGTTTATCTCACTCATTTGTCGGCTTGTGCTGATGACACCTCTCTTGGCGCGTAGTGTTTGGACGACAATATCTAGATATTCTCCACGATCTTCAGTCGCTACCATCCAACCATGCTTGGATTATTCTTGCCGACACATGTACACCCAAACTGGCCACCCAGTACAAGTTCCAAAAACTTGCCCGGGTAGTTTCTTGAAGGAAAGTCTGATCACTCGAGGATCCCCATGTAGTTTCATGCTAGTTGACCGGGTGCCCAATAGTCACTCGAGTAGTCTTGGTTGAAATCCACCCGGGTAAGGTACAGATCCACCCAAACAACCCTGCTGCATGGTACCTAGACTTTTCCCGGGTGGTCTTGGTTGAAACTCACCCTGGTAAGGTACAGATCCACCCAAATAACCATGTTGCATGGTACATGGACTTTGCCCCGGTGGTCTTAGTTGAAATCCACTCGGGTAAGGTACAGACCCACTCAAACAACCCTGCTGCATGGTACCTGGACTTTGCCCGGGTGGTCTTGGCTGAAACCCACCCAGGCAGGATACAGATCCACCCAAACAACCCTGTGGCATAGTACTTGAACCTTTTCTGGGTGGTTTTGAATGGGGCCGACCCGGGTCATGGTCTGGGTGGATTACACCCATCAACAGTAAAATGTGAAATTAATTTAGAAAGATCAGATATAATTGATATTATTCTTGATAACTTTTTTATTAATATTAGAATTCATTCAGGCTAGGCGAGTGTGCGGGGGTGAACATAAAGTCTAAGCCCGGCCTTCAACTATGCGGGCTGTCTTTACAAAGCTCGAGTCTAATCCGTATTTTAAAATAGGGGCGGCCACGAAAACCGTTCCCGTTGACCCGTTCCAAAACGTGCCGGAACCGTTTTGAAATTGTACCTTTTTTTTTGGATTCAAATTTTTTTTTGTCTCGAACCCGTTCTGTCCCGATTTTAAGTGGGACATTACCGGGATAACATACAAGTGTACCGTTCCATCCCGTTTGTCCCGTTTTATATACTCTTCTAAAACATTATATATATATATATATATATATATATATATATATATATATATATATA
>OOIL02001679.1:689349-724725 GCA_900332095.2 Cuscuta campestris
ATATATATATATATATATATATATATATATATATATATATATATATATATATATATATATATATATATATATATATATATATATATATATATATATATACGGTTCCTGTGAGAATGCACCTTGTGGAGAGAAATGAGAATGAAATCTAGCCATTGGATCTGATGCATCGTGCGGCTCAGATTGCATCATGCGCTCAGATTTTGAGATAGTGCATTCTCAAAGGATTATGATGCATTTCGACGTGATGCATTTTCGAACCATTTTGTTGCACTTAATTTTGATGCAATCCTGACCCTTAGATCGCACAATCTAAAGCACCAGATTCATTCTCATTTCTCTCCTAAGATCGCATTCTCACTAGAACCAAAATCTATATATATATATATATATATATATATATATATATATATATATATATATATATATATATATAAACACACATATATTACTCCGTACGTATCTCGTGAAACATTTTGAGTACTTAACAATTAATACTTGTTGACATTGTTGTGGCATTTATTTTCAATCTTTTTGTTTTCAATTTTTATTATTGTCCTAAAATTAGGAAAAAAAAAGGACAATCCGAATCTGTTCCGTTTTGTCCCGGTTCCAAAAATTATAGGACAAAGTGAGATAGGCTTGTGGTTCGAACCGTTCCGAACCGTTTGAATATAACGGGACAGGACGCGGGATTGTAAGAAACCCGAACCGTCTCCACCCATGCCCACCCCTATATTAAAATATCAAGCCTAAACTCGTTATTTTGTGGACATAATTTTGTGAGCGGGCCATAATCGGATCTAATACGGGAGTATCTAATCTAATTTACATAGGTTTCTTAAAATAAGGACCATATATACACTATGGGACAAGATTCCTTCCTTGAGCCGAGCTGCAGGTAGCAGAGGTGGAGTGGAGCCGGCGAAAAGTGTATTCTCTACTCCATACGTAATTCATTTTTTTTGTTCTGTACTCGGTACATACGGAGTAATTTTAATTACCCCTACTTTATTTTATTAAAACAATTATTCAAAATAGAAGCAAATCTTGGTTTTTATCTTCAAAATAAAAGTGATATAGTTTTATTTCTAAAATAAAATTATCGTGTTGTGACAATATATAACACGTACGTTGGATGTTTCTATTTATTATTTGATAAATAAAATATTCTGGTCACATTAGGTTTTGTGGAAACTTTGACGTAACTTTTTTATTATGTAATTTTTATTTTTTATGAATGTATCAATTTGTAAATAAAATATTTTCAAATATTGTGAGGTTTTTTATCTCGTAATTTCCAAATATCACTGGATGTACTTATTTTCATGTACATTCAAATGAGCATCGTGTAACGCATAATGTGCATACATTAATTTTATAATATATACGCTCTAAATTTGCGATTTTATTTTCAAAATTTCGATCACTTTTATTTTTATATAGATTAAACGTGGTATTGGCAACAAAAAAAACAATGAAATGGGCACAACTATGATTCCTAAAAAAACCGATGAAATGGGCATTGTGCAATTTTAAAATGAATGCGCTCTGTGTATATGAAGAAATAAATGTGTGAAACGATATTGTATAACTTATAAATATGAATATATCAGATTTATTCTAAAAATTGTAAATTCGGATGTATAGTATGAAAAAAATAAAAGTAAAATTTATTTACTCCGTATTTTATTAGGAAAATGAAAAAGTTCAAAAATTATTATTCCTTATATTGAAAAAGTGTGAACAGCTCAAGGAACCGGAAAGTTTTAAAGGACCATGCTAGGGTGCCACCACATGGGTGCTACTATGGGTGCACCCATGCTTCACACAGACGATAATTGTCTGTGTTGCAGAGACAATTATCGTCTGTGTTATCTGTGCGAAGCATGGGTGCACCCATGGTAGCACCCATGTGGTGGCAGTCTAACATTTTCCAGTTTTAAATAAGTGGATATAAATTTTACTCCCTATATATTTTCTTTGCTGCTAGCTAGCAACTCTCTCTTTCCTCTCTCTCTCGGATCTCTCTCGATCTCTCTCTGGTACGATGATGAATATGGGAAGAAGTAAAAGAACCATTTCTTCTTTTTCTTCTTCTTCTTCTTCTTGGGCGTGTATAGCATTGTTTCTTCAACATTTGTGTGTGCTTGCCCTTTTGGTCATTTTGTCATCAGGTTGTGGTAAGTTGTTACTGCATTTATATATGCTTCCCCCATCATTTTCTCAATCCAAAATCATTATATTTGAGATTAATTTGGTGTAAGATTGTGACACCAACTCAATTGTTCTTGTTCTTGGTCCTAAGATCAACATACGAAAAGTGAATCTTCTCACATTTTTTAGAGACTGACAGGTAGATCTTTTTCTTTTTGTAAAATGTCGAACTTTTTAATGATATCAATGCATAAAATGAACATTAAACTTAAGACCCGCGTAAGAATTTGCCACTCAATTGGCGCTCCTATTGAACTCATATCCCAAAATTGACAGTTCTACATCTTAAACCCCTGGTTATTCTTCCAGCTCGGACCGTCTCTACATCCAAAATTTGGTACTCAATTCGACCCAAAATTTGGTCGAAAATTTAAGGGATTTAACTTTCTAAAATTTGGAGTGTAAAAATAGTTTAAGTTATCGGAAGATATTCTTGAAATTGTCATCATGGTACGAGTCATAATTGTGGGATTTGTGGGCATCTCACGGATCGGAAACATTGCATAATACTCCCTCCATGGAGTTCGTCCAGTTTCGCTTTTCACTTATTTTCTTTATTTTCACTCTTCCTTCCAAAATACTCCCTCCGTCCCAAAAAGATTTACACGTTTCAAAAAAATTGCGTCCCACAATCTCCTACCCATTTATATTAAAAAACCACTTTTACCCCTTACTTTTTCAAATCCTACCTATCACATCATACCTTTTTCCTAATAATCTACACATCACATCCTACTTTTACCCATCACATCAAGGGTATTTTTGAAAAGTCAACACAAAATTATCCATCCCTTAATTTCAACTTTAGTCAAAATGGGTAACACTTTATGGGACGGAGGGAGTATTATATAGTCATTCCACTTCTTATTTTATAAAATTTTTTTAGGAAAAATTATCTCAAATAATCTTATATTTTCGTGATCTAGCTTTCAAAAATAATATCATTTTTCACTGTCACTAGAAATAATCTCACTTTTTCACATGTGTGCGAGTTTTGGGTCGTCGTTAAAAATTTAACGGTCACACTTAACGGAATTTTTGAAAAATACATGTGTTTTGCAAACAAATGAAAGGTGGAATTATTTTAGTTAAATTCTCCTTTTATAGTTTTTATAATTTCTAACTTTAAATTTCAATGTATTTTTTAAATTTTTTTTGGGAAAAATAATACAAAATTTAAGTGTTTTTAGAGTGAAACGAGTTGTTTTTCAATAATCGATAATCTAGTAATAATTAAAAAAAATTACTCTACTCAATAGAGCTAATTTATTTACTTCATAACTCACTACTCTTTTTGTAAGTTGCATTTATTTTTCTTGAGCGGCACTTCAAAATGTCTTTTGATACAATATTATTATTATTTCTTAAAAATTAACACTACAAAACTTGTGAATATTTTTCGATAATTCTATATAAATACTTTTTGCGAAACAACATTACAATAATTGTGAAAATAACCACACAATTTTTTCTCTGAAATGGAACTTTTATTTTTATAACTCACTACATTTTTTGTTGTATTGCAATTTTTTTCACGAACAACACTCCAAAATATTTATTAATAATTTTCTATTGCCTGTATTATTTTTTTCCTAAAATGCAACTACATAATTTGTGATTTTTTGATAATTCAGTACATATTTTCCCCCAAAATAGTAATTCAAAAGTTGTGAATGGTTAAAATGTTAATGGAAAAGATATGTGAAGTTGTTAATGGTTAAAATGTTCATGAGAAGAAAGATATGTGATGGAAAAGAATGTGTCTTTTTGTATCTTTTAAATAAAATTTAATTTTCAATCGGACCTTGAGTATTTGTTAAGTTTTCTTTTTTTTTTATTTTTTCCAATCAAAATGAAAAAATTTCAATCATACGTTACATTGGATTTATGTTACATATTACAAAGTAATAAATTAAATTAAAGTTTTTTAAACTTCTCTTCAAGATAAATCTAATGAAACTATTTTTATATTTATATACAATACACTTTTGAGTGCTTCTTTGGTGCACCTTAGGTGTATATCATTTTGTGAACCTTCTCACATAAAACTTTTTTTCTTTTTTTTATTAAAAAATAATAAATGCTTATTTAAGTAGTAAAAAAATACTTATTTTGCTCATATGTATGTCCACGGTGGACCTTAGGTCCACCATGAGAATTTGCCTACACTTTGTTAATGGGTAGTGATAGCCACAAGCGTTAAAATACTAAATACACCGGTCAACTAAATACACATTGGATATATTATTGTTCAAAAAAGTTATATAACTTTATTTTGTAAAAAAACATTATGAAACAATTTTTGAAACTATTGCTCATTTATTTCATTTTATTACTTTTCAAATAAAATAATATATATTTTAGTTTTAATTTTAATTATAAAACATTGGCACCTCTTATTTTAATTTTTCAATAATTAAAATAACTTTCATTGTTAATACGATCATTGATTTTGTATAAAATCTCTATTTTCTAAGTATTACTCCATATATCTATATCTATTTCTCCATTTTTTTAATATACATACTTATTTTATCATTTTAAAAAAATATTTATATAAATTTTACTAAAAAATTTTATACAGAGTATAATCTTTAAAATTATTCACCATTATTCTCTTTTATTTATTTTCATGGGCAAAAATCTATATAAATGTTATTAAATATGAATTATTATTAGAAATATAACTTTTATTTTAAAAGATAGCATATTTAATAATTAATATATACTCCATATTTAGTAGAATAAAATTTAATTATCATTAAACTATTATTATATTATGATTCAAACTAGAACTTTTATCAAAATCTTAAAATTACACAATGTTGTATATGAGCTCATGGATTAAAAATAATTTTTTTGAATAAGTATTAAAAATGATTTTGAAACTAATGGAGTGAATTTATGCTCTCTTCTTTTGGGTTAGAATTTTAGAGTTGGATGTTGGAAGAAACTGGAATGAGTTGGAAGAAACTAGAATGAGTTGGAAGAAACTGAAAGGAGTTGGAAAAATATTGGAAGAATTTAAGTATTGAAAAAATACTCAATTAAATGATCATCTAAATAAATATTTTAGAAAGTTTTAATTTTGGATAAAAAAGAATTCATCTTTGTCCATGTTTGAGGTGATATGTTACAAATTTAGATTTGTAATATCATTTTATATTAATCTTATATAAATACTTTTTTTCCAACTCAAAAGAATATTACCTTAGTGTTGGAGTGAAGTTGGTGTTTGGGTGGGGTGTGACAATCACCACACTTTTTTCATTAATGATTAATGTTTCTTTCTTTTGACTTAGAAAAATAAATTGCACGAATACCCTGCTACAAAGATAATAACATATTTTTGTACAACGTACGAAGTAATTTTTATCTACGTGACCATGAAAATATATTGAAAACAAAAACGATGTGAAAAAAGTAGATCCATCTTTTACTTATGACAACCCTCATAAGAGGCAAATGTAAAATTTTCTACCAACAACATTTTGCTAATTAATGACACCAAATACTTTCTCCTTACAAAATTATTTCATTTTTTTAACAAAGTTTAAACAAAATAAACTTATTTTGATTTGATATATGTAGAAGAGACGAAAATAATGTCAATACTTTAATACTTTTCTTTAAAATGAAGAGAGTACACCAAATTGGTGTACACTAAGATCATCTTTTTTGTATTGGAATTTTGGAGTTGGATGTTGAAAAAAATTAAAAATAATTGGAAAAATTGGAAATTTGGAAGGAGTTCGAGAAATCTAGAAGGTGTTGGAAAATATTAAAAAAATTAAAGTGTTAAAACATTACTCAATTAAACGATCACGAAGATAAATATGTAAAATAATTCTAATTTTGAATAAAAGGAATTCATAGTTATCCATGTTGGAAGCAATATGTTATAAATTTGGATATATAATGTTATTATATTCATCATATACATAAATTAAATACTTCGTACCTTTTTTAAGTTATTGTTGGAAGAAACTAAAAAAAATAAGGAGTGGAAGGAGTTGGAAGAAATTAGAAGAAGTTAGAAAAAGTTGAAATTAATTTTTCCAACCTATTGATGGAGTCTTAAATACACAATAATTCAACTAGTTGTATCTAATTGTGTATATGCCAAATTATTAGTGTACATAATATATATAAGGGTATGCTTGGTATAAACTACATTGGTGAACACCACTTGTACACCATTGTGTAACAAATACACAAAGATAACATTTGTTTGTGTACATACTATGGTGTACAAGTTGTGTACACTAATAGTGTACAACTAACATTTTCGAATGTGTATACGCAAAACATTGAAATTTATAAAAGAACATATAGGTATCACATTTTAAGATAATAACCAAAGTTTGCATTATCTCATATTAAGAACAAAAAAATATATAGATGTCACATTTTTTGTAATATCTATCCAAAATAAAATTTTATTTTTCATATTTTGAAACTTTTTATAATTAGCAACCACTGACGGGCTATTTGGGTAATATTGGGAATATACAAAAGTATACCTCATTTTTACAATACTAGTCTTTTTACCATACATTTTTTATCTATTTCTCGTTCTTCTTATTCATCAAGAAATGTGTGGTAAAAAGACTAATGCGTACAAATAGTAAGTTTTGTGTTCATTGTAACCATTGTATATTTTAGAGTATAAAACTATTGCACTAAAAACAATACAAATTTGATTGTGAAAATATTTTGGATTAGACTAGACACTTGTCATATAAACTTTCTAGCTTAACGTCATATCAATTTTTTTATTGGATTCTAATAATGTGAAAATATTTTGAGTTAGACCGCCGACACTTCTCACCTCTTGAAACACCGAATACCGAACGCGGTGAGAAGTGAGGTGGTCTTGTCGGCGCCGAGTGCCGGGTGGCAGTGTGGCACGCCAAGCCCGCCTCACCATTCACCCTTAACAAGAAAAACAGTCACTTTACTTTTTGTTTTGTTTTGTTGTAGATGCAAGAGAACCTTACGGCGCCTCTTTTCATTCACAAGTCGCATCATCAGTGAAGACCTTGAAGCGGTTCGATGTATATCTACCGTTGGATTCTCCCAATCCAAATTCTCAACCTTACGATGTGACTTCCCCTTTGAATTATGAGTCTCTTGCTCCCATTCCATCGCCCGATGACAACAACCCTCCCTATTGCGTCTATCCTCCGCCGTCAGCTACTCTTCCCAGCCCCGGCGGCGGGTATATTCCGTCGCCGTCGTTCCCGACGCCGCGCAGCCCGCCTCTAATCGTCCCGAGCCCACTCGAGCCTGTTCATAGCCCGCCTCAAATCGTCCCAGGCCCAGCCGAACCAGTTCATAGCCCGCCTCCGATTGTCCCTAGCCCAAGCCCGCCTCCAATTGTCCCGAGCCCATCCGAACCAGTCCAAAGCCCGCCCCAAACCGTCCCGAGCCCAACCGTGCCAGTTCAAAGCCCGCCACTAATTGTGCCGAGCCCGGGTGAACCTGCTATAAGTCCGCCTCCGAGATTCCCGAGCCCGAATGAACCAGGTGTAAGCCCACCTCAATTCGTCCCTACTCCAACAAGGCCTTTTGTAAGCCCGCCATACATCAACCCGAGCCCAAGTGAGCCTGTTCCAAGCCCACCGCAGGCAGGGGGCCCATTCATGCCACCAGTGGTGTACCCCCCTCCGACGGTGCCGCCGCCTCCGTCAACGACGCCTCCGACGGCGCTGTGGTGCGTGGCTAAGCCGGCGGTTCCGGAACCGATAATACAGGAGGCAATGAACTACGCGTGTGCATCGGGGGCGGATTGCGACCAGATTCAGCCGAACGGGGCGTGCTTCCAGCCGGATACTCTCTTCGCCCACGCCTCGTACGCCTTTAATAGCTATTGGCAGAGAACGAAGCAGGCCGGTGGCACTTGCGAGTTCGGAAGCACCGCCATGCTTGTCACCGTCGATCCGAGTCAGTGCTTCATCTACCTTCATTTCTTTTTTCAAATTATTTTAATTTCAATTGTTCTTACTTTTTCCCCTAACTAAAATTTAGGAAATCTGTTTTCAAAAAAAAAAAAAAGAGGAAATCTACTACATACTTAATTTTTTTCAAAAAAAAAAAAGTACTCCCTTATGTCCTAAAAATCTTTCTATGTTTTGCTTTTTTAGGTAAACAATGATACTTTCTGACTACAAATTAAATATAATCTAAAAAAATAAATGATGTAAAAAGATTGATATATCAAAATTATATCTTAAGATTAACCCATTATATTAAATTTATATTACAATTAAATATAGTTTTCTCACAATTTGTGGTTTGACAAAAATTTTCTCACAATTTTAGGACAAGAGGGACTAGGGAGTGACATTTTTGTGAAAACATAATTGAGTGACACTTTTAAATATTTTAAAAAATTCAATTGCATTATTGAATGAAAGTAAAAGACATTGTCATTTTTTACAAAAACGAATAGTTTAGTGATTTCGCCATGATTTCATCATATGATCAATATGGAGTATGGACTGTCAATCCAAAGCACAAATAAAAGTGTATTTTATTTAATTCATTCTACAAACTCCATAAGGCACTCGTATGGACTATGGAGTATATTTGTGCTGCATATATATTTTGGCAAACGTATCAATATCATCACATAATTAATCTAATTCTACAAAAGCCATATAAGGATTTGATAATTTCACCGTGATAACACTCTACGATTTGGTATTATCACACGGAATACTAATGAATTGGACATTTATTTTGAGCAACGTTTTTTAAATACTCGGGTACGTAAATATGTTATTTTCGAATGAAGTCCATCTCTTAATCTTTTATTGCATCAAATATCTTTAATAACATTGTGGTGCATATATTTGTATCCCTCCACAGGTTATGATGGCTGTCATTTCACATATATGTAACTTACATTACTACTTGGTTTGGTACGTATATATATGTGCATGCTATATAGTAGCTTGCTTGCTTGCTTATATTGGCTGGGAATTAATGGATCGCGATCGAGCATGCATAAATCCCATCTTCAATGTCAGTATTAATGGATACGATCAAGCACGTAACGTAGTTCATGTGAAGATCGATCGCGCGACTACATTTTCTGTAGCAAAATTCTTTAGGTACGTACATACCGAGAACAAACAACACTTCTTTGAATATAATGCTTCCAAGCTGTTGTGGCATATCTTTAGATGATGTTAAAAATAGTACTATTATTATTGGTGTACATTAAGAATTACTCTTTTATGTTACATTTTGTACTTGGTATATATATAACACTTCACTGGTCTTTATTTTTTTTGCTGGAGAGTAATTATTTATTTATTTTTCCTTATAAAATCGAAGATTAGTTTTGTGAATCTTTACATACAAATGCTCGCTCTTTTTGGCCCATCTTTCGGAACCAAATACTTTTTATTATCTCGTAGTCATATATTTCAGCTTTAAAGTAAGTTTCATAATCTCTGAAGATGCCAGGAATTTATGTAAAGAAAATTTGTGAGGATGTTGAAATCATTGTTGTTCTTGACCTTGTTTGTCTAAGAACCTATGCCCCAACACATCAAGTGTGTTAGATTTAATGAGTGTCAGACGCCTAAAGAGTTTGCAACTTGAGAACTATTTATAACTAAGTGGTTTCATCCAATTTAGTGTTCATTAAGCTCTTTCTACCAATACTAAATAATCGGGGTCAAGGCACCCACGATGGATGCATCATCAAACACATGCGGGGTTCCTTTCCCTCGTGACTCTCATATGTCAACTCCACGGCAAGCTGATTTTTCAAGCTTAGGATTGCTGGATCTTGATTTTGATAACAAATCTCTGGTTTATATCACTCCATGTATTTCTCGGTCGCTAGCTAGCGAAGATTGGTTATTGAATACGGGTGCAAGCACGAACGTTGTACCTTATTTTTCAATGCTCTCATCTCCCTCTCCATATCCATATCAAAGTAATAGTAGGTGGTCGTTCTCTCCATATTGGCAACGTAATTAGTATGTTGCTAGCTAGGACAGAGTTGTTTCTTAAGTTCACTCATGAACTTGGCCCAAGCAAGTGCCTACGGTGCATGTGCCCTTCTTAATATCCCCTTGTTTCCTCTTCCATCATTCCACCGTTAGTAACCCTAAGGTAGAGACATGGCATGGCGCAACCTTCAAGTGCGTCTTTTGCAACAATGAGTGATTTGTAATATTGCTCCATACTCCATTTGAAACATCTTGTTCTTTTGCATTTCTTGCCCCTTCAAAAGGCTTGTGTCACGGAACAACTATCTTAGTGGGAATAGTCCTTACCTCGAACAACATCGTTGTCAGTCCATATAACATGACTCACGCCTTGTATGGACTTCATTGTCCAAATGCTTTCTTGCACAAACCGAGCTTCTCCTCGGTGTTCTCAAGCTTACACAAAACCCACCCTCAAGCTTACTCGAGACCCTCTCAAGCTCTTCATTGACCAGAGATGATTTAGTCCTATGAGACTCTTCCATGGCCTTTATGTTGCCATCAGACAATTGATGCAATGGAGACCTTGTTCTTAGTAGTTGGCATGATATTCTAGAACCTCCTTTTCTATGAAGTCTCACACATTTATTGTATATTCTAGACTCGTCAAACTGATGTAAACTTTTTTGAACACTTCAACACATCTCCAAATTGTAAACCTCTACAAATTTCGGGCAATTTAAAGCAAGATATTACAATTAGCGTGGGATACACACTCTCCAATGAGCATAAGGGAGTGATCATGTACTCCCCACACTTTTCTATTCCATTTTGATGAATGAAGGGACTTGTTTTAAATAAAAAAAAATAGAGAAATATGACTCAATATAGTGTATTGACCATGGCGAGAAGATAGCTCACAACATGGTCGGATTGACGAATTCTATTTCTTCTTCCATATAGCCAAGCCCATTAGAAAGTCTAACACTATTTTGGTTCAAGTAATTTGAAAGAGAAAATAAAAATGAAAGAAAATCACTTTCTTTTATTTTCCTTCGAATTCCATGAACCAAAAGGAAATTCAGTTAGATTTTGTTTGGCCATGCTTTTAAACTGAAAACAAAAATAAAACTGCTCCCAACAATCGACCAGCATAACTGAATTGCAGCAAACCCGTAGATAAATTCATGGTACATAATACAGACTAAAACTTGGACATTCACAAACCCATCGAAAAGCACATTTGATCTTGAGTTTTTGACCACCAATTGTCTCGGGTTTCACAGACGATTTGTATGTCTGCTAAGATGTTACACAGTTTGCAGTTATGTTTCTTTACTCACAACATTATATATATATATATGATTCTACAAATCATTCAAATGAGCAAAAAATATATAGAAAGATTGCAATGTCGTTGCCGGGGGCAGTATTCACAACTTCACAAATTTGCATCTCCTATCACACACCGATGGAGTTGAGCTCTCAAATTTTTCGTTCAAAAGATGAATGACATAAATAACAGAGTTTCAATGGTAAAAATAACACAAAATGCCAATGCCCCCCCACCCCCAAACCCAAAACAAAGGACTATTAGCAGCTATTTACTTTCCTGGACCTTGAATCATTTATTCGGAGTCCTTCACAAGTAGCCATTGCTAGGTTTTGAGCACTCAAGCTTTCCATAACCGTTTGGCACTTTACAATGGTGGTGGTACATGAGAAGTGCATAAGGGGTCGAATTGGATCGACCAAAGAATTAGTTTAAGAAACACCAATCCACATTCAAATCGATGTATAATTGGGGAAAATGAGCATCAAGTTATCAAGAGCTTCTGGTAGGAATTTCCTCCCAAAGAGGTAACACGGTCGTTGATTTCCATTCCAAAAACAGGGCATAGTTTGAACTTCCCTCTGCAACCCAAAGCAAGAGGGGGGAGAATAAGTTGCACTCGAATATTACGGAGTACATTACAACCATAACAATCTAACAAATTAATCATTAACTCCATACCATAAAGAGAATCACGTTTTTCTCAACGTCCAATTTTCAGAATTTAGTAATTAATACATATTCATCAAATTTAGCTATTTTCAAAACTTATACTCCCTCCGTCCGGGAAAAAACTTCCCATTTGGACTTTTCTTCATTTTTTTGAAGGGTTGACTATGGGTGTAATTTCCCTAAAATGCCCTCCCTCTCCTTCCTGACCTGCCCGACAATCACCCAGTCCCAACCATCGCCGCTAGTCCCTCCTTTTCCGCCCGTCACACCACCTCTCATTTCTCCTCACCATCGCCGCCACTCCACTACTGCTGGCAGCCTCACCATCGGCGCCAGCCCCACCTTCACCTCCAGCCCCACCTCCACCTCCACCGTGGTGCAGATCTAAAAGAAGATGAAGAAGAAAAAGGCGGAGAAATGCAAATCTAGACTCACTGTCACTGTCGCCGTCGCCGTCACTGCCACAATCGCCGCCGCCATGCTCAGATCTAGAAGATATGGAAGAGATATAAGAAGGGAGAGAAAAAGAAGGGAAAAAAAGAAGGGGAGAAAAAGAAGGAAAAAAAAGAGGGGGAGAAAGAAGAGAAGAAGAGATGAGATGTACGGGGAAGAGGAAGAGACAAAGAGAAAGAAGAAGAAGAAGAAGAAGAAGAAAGAAAGAAAAAAGATTAAGAGAGAAAAGGGTGGGGGGGGACGGGACGGGTAGATCTAGGAAGTTTGAGAGAGTAAATGGAATTGAATGATAAGGGTATTTTTGGAAGAATTGTGGTTAAAATTAGAAATGGAAAGATTATTTTCGGACGGAGGAAAAGGAGAAATGGGAAGATTATTTCCGGATGGAGGGAGTATGTTGTTTTAGCTAAATTCAACACTCAACTTGATGGAGCTACATTTTTGAAAAATAACATTACAAATAATGAAAATTAGCTTCTTTTATATAATTTAGATTCTTTTTTTTGCGACAAAAAATAAGTTTTAAGTCATGACTCTCTTCATGGGACGGAGTTTCGTATACAAAAAAGAAAAAAAACAATACCCTTGAATCACTTGTAACATGCACACTCTCAGTAATAGACTGCAAAACAGAGGAAAAACTATTAAGAGCATGTCATGCCTAGTCACGATAGAAAGCCGGAAATGTCATATCAAATTAGGAAAGGGAACTAATATGTGGCATTAAAATAGAATAAGGATTAAAAATCATAAACTCAATCGTTGTGTCAGTAAAATGATGGATCCTGGTAGAGATATCAAAACACAAGATTATCAATTAGACATTTGAACAAAGAATTTACCCATAAAAAAATCAATATTTCAATAAATGTGTGCAATGCATGAAGGAAAAGTTAAAAATTAAATGAGCATGACTACATAGTACGAAAAGGTAGAGGTAAGTTGGCCATACTGTAATGTTTTTCATGAGCTCGTAGGTGATATCACGGGCAGTGTAAGATTTGGGGTGCCACTTTCTCTCGGACCAATCAACATGTGTAACTGACCAATTTGCAATTCCAGAGGGATCAAGCATCTGAACTTGAAACAGAAATAATTCACATCATCTATAACTTGTTGAATACAGAAAACCCTAGAATAGTCATAAAAATGTATTTCCATATTGTCATGCAAATATAACACACGATGACACGATTTCTTGTCAATAAAACCATTGAATTTTTAAAGGAGTAAAAGACAGAAGTCACATACATAGAAAAAGGTTGGTAAATAGTGTTCATCAGAATAGCAGTTACGTCCTCCTTCCATGTTTGGCTGTTATGCAAGACATGAAAATGTATCAGTGAGTAAACACATGAATCACAATTTACAAATGTCATTTAAACAACACATGACCACCTCATTTATGCATTGAGCTCATGGAAAACACATCTAGAAAGAATACTAAATACAATTAAAATTGCTAATTTTTGAAATGCCTACAAAAGGTTGTACCTTACTTCACATTAACATATGTGGCTTGGAAAAAGATTTACAGTATCAAAAGATACTCAAATCCAAATTACACATCGACTCTTGCCAGAATAACTAACAGATACAAGTGATAAGAAAAAAAACATGAATATTTGCATGGGTCAATTTACCCATTACAGTTCCATTCATTGAATTCAAGGGCTGACATCAACACTTTCAACTTAACTTTGTGGCTTCATATATTTGAGGTTGGAATGCATACACACGAGAGTGCAAGAAAAATGGGTTGAAGTTGGAAATTTTGTTGCCCAATACATTTGAAAAGTAAAAATGTTTAAAAGTTATAAATTATAATAATACTCTGTTAGAATTTTAAAAAAATAAGCAACTCGTGAATGATGGGAGGCTGGTTCTGATAGACCCACAGCAAAATTATCAAATAATTTGAGACAAGTTGCATACCGAGAAACACAACAAGTGGGGACCACACCCAAGTTGACATAAGGAAAAACATCTACGCCTACCCTAAAAAATACTAAATGTGCGAGGTAGAGAATATCATAAACCCCCGAGAAAGGTACAGTAACAAAAACTTAAAAGTCATTAGAGATAAAAGCATGTTTGACACCATCTCTATCCCAAAAAAAGCTTGTTTTGAATACATTTTGCATTGGGGATGCCTTCAAAATTTCTGCATCTTCCATCTTTCTTTGTTCTTCTTTGGTTCTCCCCATTCTATTTCTTCATCTTCCATCCTTCTTCGTTCTCCCCTTCAACGCTTCTTCTTTCAATCACCACCGACCACCCGCCATCTTCTTCCTTTTGCCGTTGCCGGCACCAGCTTTCTGTCTTCTCCTGCAGCCACCTTCTTCCTTCCGCCGCCGCCATGCGGTTTCAACTCCAGATCTTGGCCTAATCTACTGGAAACGGTCATGATGTAGCACATCAGTGATGAAGGCAAGATCTACTAGAGGCAATGCAGGCAGCTGCCAGCGTTGGAGATGAAGGCAACAGTGTGAAGCGACATTCAGTGTCGGTGATGAAGGTAGTGGTGTGAAGCCGCCGTCTTGGTGATAAAGGCAGCGTTGGTGACCTAACATGCGACCATGCAAGGGTGGGGAACGAGAATAGTGTAGGCGTATTTAAAAAGAGTCAACACCATTTTCAACTCTCCCTAATAGGCGTGCCGAGTCACCTTGGGAAGAACATTCCCGGACACAGGGAGTGCTTTTTATTAATTCAGATCATTCAGCGTCAATGTTGGTCTTCACTTTGCAGCGCGCCTTCAACATCTCCTTTTTCAGAGGTTCCACACATTTTCTTCTTCATGACTAAGGTCTTCTTCCCCACTCCCCCGTCTCTCCAGTGTTTACTAACATGGTAACACCTCGGCTCTTCAGCCTTCACCATGGAAGGCACGGAGATCGCAAGGTCAGCCCACAGCCACAACTTGCAAGTCACAAAGACTACTCCAGTAGCCAAAGCACCACACGACAGCTAAGTTTCATTTTTGAAATCTATAATTTCTAGTTTCTACACAGCAGAACTACAAATATATCACTGAATAGTTTTATTATGTAGCTTCGCGGTTGTTTCAGACTTTAGAGTTGATTTTGATTAGTATTGACTGTTGACAATTACAAATCTCAAATTTTATTTGTTTCACACTTGTTTGATTTTTTTAGGTTGTTTCAGTGACATTTGAAGAACTGAAATTCTAGCATTTCTACAATAATACAATAGGAAATATATAACGTATATAGCAAAATCATATATAGATGTAAATATAACGTAAAAGAAAAACCTTGCAGTAATCGTGGAACTTTGTATAATAAAGACTATCAGCCACAACTATAACAGCATGCTGTCGCTTCATTGTAAACCACTGCAAAATTCAATTGAAAATATAAGAGAAGATCACACATATTAAAAATCTGGATAATAAGTTGGTGATTCAAATTGAACAGATGGGATTGGTAAGAAAATCTGCTCATGTTAACAATTTGAAGAAGCTGCATGGAGCCTAGTACGCAAACTTCCATGAGCTCTCCTTGTTACAAAACCAATAGGAATTAAAGTAGTATGAGTACCTGTGCACCCTTTCGAAAGTCTTTCTTTTCAACTTCAGGTAGCATATGCTCTGAATACCGACCAGTTCCATGTGGGCCAGGATCCTCAAAGCTGAACAAAGAAGAGGCGCAACGCAAAGAAAAGAAATTAAAAGTGCCTATACTTCTATGGAAAACAATATACTCAATACCATATAAACGGTGCTACATCTAGAGACTACTGTTTAATTGAACATAAGAGTATACGATAAAACTGCCACATCTAATCTGATCACAAAAACACAATTCCAGCTTACCAGTCTATGAAACTGACATTTGTGTACATCAAATAGTTGTACACATAGTCAAAATTTCGCAAGGGTATACAACTGCAATTCAAGAAAACTTCTGTTAAAAATGCAAAAATAAAGGATTCTTAAATTGAGGCAACAAGGTAATGTAGACTATCACAACCCACCTATCAGAGAGAAGTACAAATTGCTGATTGTCCGGATCTTTTAGAGCATTAGCCAAAAGTCGTCTCTCTGCATCAACCATTGAAATTTTCCCCCAAACTACCTGTAGTATATGATCCAACAAACTTTATGTGACATAAAGCCATCGCTAAAGAATATACTCCATCCATCCCAAAATAAAGTTTACAGTATAACTTCATAGAGTTAAAAAAGTGTTGAAAAATAAAAAGTAAAGGGTTGAAATTTATTTAGAAGAAAGAAATGATGATAGCCTAATAATCTAATATTGCTTTACTTAATTGCAAAATGGGAAAGTGTAAACTTTATTTTGGGACGGATGGAGTACTAACCAAGAAAAGTATAATAAAACTACACTTTGGTTCCCTTGACATTGGTTATCAATGTCATGGGATGAAAATGAGCACGTCCTGTACCCGGTTCGTAAAATAGATGGTTCCTACCCCCTTAACCCCTTCTGCCCCCTCCCCCTTCCATCGCCAATTGTAGCCAATCAGTGATGGAAGGCGGGGGTAGGGATAAGAACCATCAATTTTACGAACCGCGCAACGTACGAGCCCGATGTCATCCTATGACATGATAACCAATGTCAAGGGAACCATGCCCATAAAACTATAGGCTAGCAGCCAAGAATGTACCATTTGAATAGCTAATTGATCTGTTCTTTATTACCCTTCAATTAAAGTGGAATCCTAAAACTAATTCTAATATATACTCAGTTACTCACTCTGTCTCAATAACCTTCCCACGTGCATTCTTCATTCATTTTTCACTTATCACCCATTTCCTTTTAACAAAAGCAATATGTGGTTCTCTTTCTTTTAAATTTCCATCATCTCTGATGAAGCCAAAAATTCACTTTTTTTGGCTTTGGGGTGTAATGGAATAAAGCAAAACGCATCTTTAAACTGTATGCGCTTCTTTAATTAATGAAGTAGGAGCTAGTCAATCAATGCAACTTTTGACGCTGAGCCAGAGGTCTCTTTGGAAACAACCTCTCTACTTTTGAGTAGGTGTAAGGTCTCCATACACACACCCTCCCCAGACCCTACTCTTATGGGATTCAACTGGGTTGTTGTTTTTTCTTTTAAATAGATCTCAACCACAATTATATAGACATGCATATATAAATGCACATGCACACAAACATATATTTAAAAATAAGTGTATGCATATATGCATGTACATGTGTATGCATATTAATAGTTATTTTGGGATATACAATTTAAGTGCTAGAACACACTTCAAAAACAATGTTTTTATTTGAACGACACTTACCTTTTCACTACGGATCTCCCGATTATAAAAATAACGGCTAAAATGCACGGGCCTATCCTTGGAAGCATGAACATAAATAGAGAATTTTCCTTCATGACCCTAAATATAAATTGAAAAAGATTGACACATTAATACAACAGAGTGCACTCAATTGGTCAAGCAGCTAATGCAAAGAGAACAGCTCATGCCACAAAATTCTCCACATGAAGCCTAAAAGAACTTAGTTAGGTAATGTTTGGGACCTAGCATTTGATTTCAGTTCTTGCATTTCGATTGCAAAATTTGAATTCTTGAATTTCAAATGACAAGAGGAGGCATACATATTTGTAATTGAGAGTCGTAATGAATTAGAAGAATTTCTCTCAAATCCATATCCAAATTTTAAGATTCTCAAACATGAAATTTGAGCCAAATCCAAACTGGGAAATCTAAATTCAAGTTCCCAAACATGCAAATAGTCTATTTAAGATTATATTTAACTTCAAACTTAAAAAAATACTGTGCAAGTGCGCTTCTCAATTCCTGGCATTATAGAATCAAAGCAGAATATAGATGAAAGTATAAATGCAGAATCTTATGTTAACTGACATCTCTTTAAACAAAACCTTTAAATGATCAAATAGTCATAAATTTGAATTTCAAAAGGATCCAAAATAATAACCTTAGAATGTAATACGATTAACATTTAGGGCAAAGCTTTCTTTAGAAACTACACCAACTAGTAGGTTAAATTGTCATACGAAATCTGGTTTACTTTCAAGCCCAAAATCAAAACTCAAAAACATTATATAGTAAAAGAAATGCCAAATTTTGGACTCAACTATTCTATTCAAATCATAATACACAAGAAACATGATAAAAGAGGACTAAAAGACAAACCTGAAAGAATTTATCCCAGAGCTTCTCAAATGGTAACGCACCTGGGGTTAAAAATAGGAATGCAATCTTTGGGTTATTTGATATAACCAAAGGTGTATTCAGAATATCACTAATGACAACACGAGATGATATCTCTTTATCTGTTAATTCTCTGGCAGGAGTAGGAGGAATCCAATCGGAATTGCAACCATGAGTTGAGAATACATAACAAGCAGCAGAATTTCTAGGAGGGTATATATAAGCACAGATCAAGAACAAGCTAACCAATGAAACCAAAATGATGATCCATGTCGGTTTTCTTAAGTGAGCTCGCTGGCGAGGTGCAGGCAATATCTGCATATCCTTCATGCCTATACGCCAGGCCTGATTTGGTTTCATTTAATGAAAATGCATTAGCAACGCACTCCCAGTCAAGAATCAATGCCCCTCTGAAACTCTAGCAACCAGAAGCGCGGAACTGGTTTTTGCAAATTCAATCACATGCAGGTACAATAAATTTGTTGAAGTATGCTAGAGCTGCAAAGAAGAAATAAAAGAAAATGGAGGAGTAAGCAGTTGTCACCTAAGGCATATGCCCTAACCTTAAAGTGAAGCATTGCAATATGAATTAGCTCAAAGTTGCTCAGAGCTAAAGGTAATGCAATTTCACATCCAATAGATTTCATCAAGAATATTAGGCATTAGATAACAACCACAAATGGTTAGCCTGAGACATAAAGAAACAGCATTTCAACAACAGGATAAGTTAAATTAAGCTTCCAAGTAAACCACTTCAATCTAGGATGCCAAATTTTAATTTCACTTGCCTTAAATCCTGAAAACATGGAAATTAGGCCATGTAAATGCTTTGATTCTGGATTTCAATATAGTAGTAGAGGCAGAGACTTATTTTGGGTGGCTGTGGTTGTATTTTTGAAGTGGTAATGAAATCTTGTGAAGTTTGTGCAAAAAAAAAAATTCTTTGAACGGAAAACTAAGTTTTGAGCAAAAATAAACAACAAAGGTAGATCTGAAGGCAAAAAAAGAAAAGACAGAAGAAGAATACTAATCGATAAGAGGTGATATTTGAACAAGCTGGCCCAATCAATGCCAGGGCGAAAAGTCAAGGTCTCAAACTCATGTCACTGAACCAAATCTACCATCACAAGACACATTGAAAACCCCTCATTCATATATACCGCAAACATTACGCACTGAACTACGGCATCCCCTGGACCCGACGGATATCACAAAACCCAGATAAATTTCGAGCTAGCACAATGAAGAAAAAATGACGGCAATACCTGAATAAGCATGAGGAAAAAGATCTTAGAACGAACTGGGGGCTTGAAATCCTCGACCTGATAGATCCGAATCTCAGCGAGTATGCAGGTATGGAAGGTGCTTATTATATTATATATCTGTGAAATTATTCGTATACTCTATATTCTATGGATGGATAAATGAAGAAGTTGATACGGAGTACTTCGTATGAGTTTGAGATCTAGGGCATCACTGCGTCATCCAGGAAGCGGAAGTGCGGAAACAAACAAAACACAGAGGAAGAGAGAGTGAGGGCAAATGCGGGCTCTCTTTCATGGATTTGATCCCATGGCTGATTGCTAACCACTATGCAAGTTGTATTGCTTAATTTGAGTAATTTTCAGGTAAGGTGAGGTTTTGGTAAATTTTAGAACATCTCCATTTTGGAATGAGGTAGGAAGTTGGAAGGCCTTCTTGTCAATAGGGTTGAAAAGGGTATAATGAGGGGGTTAATTCCTAACAAAGACAAATGTGGATGATTTTTGTACATCTATTAGGGTGAATGATATGGATGTGGTAAAGCCATTTTGGTACCAGAATGGACTTATGTGGCATCTTGGCAAATAGAGTAACACCACCTCTTATTATTTGGTACCAAAAGAATTGAGTAAGTGAGTCTATTATATTGCGGATGATATTGTGTGTCCTTCTCTTTATTATATGTTACTCTAATATTATTGATTCACTGTCACGATCATCTCATCTCATTCTTTGATCGATATAAAAAGAGGAGAAAGGTGTGAATTGTTATTAATGTTGTGTTTCTTTGTATTAATTATGTGTTAATGGCTTTTTAACTTTGATGGTTTTTTTTTGAGTTTTAACTTTCTGTGAGTCTTCTACATGTATTTGTCAACTTCTGTGCATTTAAAACAGTATTTCCTTCTTTGACGATCGATTGGTACTGCTAATGGCTCGCGCTTTTGATTTGTAGAAATTTTGCTTCTTAGCTCTAGCTTAATTTGGTACTTTGATCTGTTTTTTGCTATGAGTCATCTGTTTAAATTGTGTTTAATCTTGAAATATGTCTGCTCTAGGGGAGTTTTCTGCGAACAACGTGTTTGATTGGGGGGCTTGTAATTCATTTCACCCAAAATTTTTCAAAACGAAAACAAAATATGATGTGTTTGGTTCGGTTACTAGTGAAATAGTAATTGTTCTCTTCTATTGCAATCCAATTGTTATAAATTGAATTCCCATTCATGTCATTGTACGTTGTTACCGTGTCAGCCCAACTATTTGTTTAGGGTGTATAGTCACACATCATACACTCAGTCTAAAAAAACTAATACAGACTATATAAGAATATAAATTACTCAGAATTCTAAACTCAACCACTCATGAATGTAAATGTAGACATTAACTCTATGAGTACAAGCCTACAAGGTGTCTAAACACAAGCCTTCCTCAAGTTCGGCTCCAAATGGACTTATAACATGAGTTAACAACATACAAATTAAGAAACAAAAGATACTATACTATTGATATTCATGGAAAAATTAAAGATGTAAGAAAAAGTAATAATAAGTATGAGTTACAAAATATTCCAAAATACAATTTTAAACAAACATTGTGTGACATAGAATCAAATTAAAAGAGAAAAAAATAAAATAAAGTGTAAATTGTTTTAGTAAAGATATAAATTTCAAAAATATAACATTTATTTCATCATTCTTTATTTTTAGTATTTTCTAACTATTCCAATTTTTTCCAACTTCTAATTTATTCTAACTTCTTCCATTTATACAAATTAAAAGAGAAAAAATTGAATTAAGTATAAATTATTTTAGTAAAGATATAAAATTTCAAACAATATAACACTTGTTTCATCATTCTTTATTTTTTAGTATTTTCTAACTATTCCAATTTTTTCCAACTTCTGATTTATTCTAACCTTTTCCATTTTTCTAAAAACTCAAATTTCATTCTTTCCTCACATTTATTTCAACAATATGTTTTTTAACATTAAGTTTTTTCTACTACTTATATTGGGCTCTGTTCAGTTCGCCTAATTTGATCTGATTTTTTCAAAATCTGATTTGGTATTATTTGATTAGATCTGATCTCATTGGATCTGATATAGTCTGATAATCTAATCTGATTGGATTTGATCTACTCGTTGAGACCTGATTTGATATGTATAGATCTGAATTGAATAAATATGATTTGATCTGATTTGAATAAAAGTTAAAATTATTATAAGAACTTCATTATTACTGATTATTTTAATAATAATAATAATAATAATAATAATTAGTATTAGTATCATATATTTATATGTTATATAAAGAAAAAAATAAGTAATAAACTGAAGATGTAGAAAAAGAAAATTATTGACAATAATCACGTTTTGGTAAATATGGATACTCTATTACAACATGACAAGTTTTTATATCTCATGCTAATCATGTTAAAAATGTAGATATCGTAATATTCGTATTAGAAATCGTACTAACATAATATTCTATTTGTAAATGTCCCAAAAAATTTAGTATCTATTTTTCCCTTTTTTAGAAATATATATAATCCAATATATTTCTCTCCCATTAAAAAAAGAATTTAACCACTTACTATTTGATTTCCATAAGATTTTCTTTTTAAGTGAAGATAAAATACGTAATTTTTTATAAGACGGAGTATCATTAAAATTATTGTTTCTTCCACCCTTAAAATATCATCATGTATACTATTATTACAGGCCTCTAATATTTTTTTTTGTATATGTATTTTTATTAATTCTTTGATAAAATAAAATATATATATATATATATATATATATATATATATATATATATATATATATATATATATATATATATATGACACTACTTCTTTTGTTGAATTATTGAATTAGTTTTTAAATAGAAAAAAATTTGCTCCATATAAGACTAAAAGGTAGATATGACTCTACGAATATGGTCATTGGCAACAAGTATTACGTAATAACTGATTATTTCAATGACTATTTAATTTATTTTTAATAATGTCATATTCTATTTGAATTGTGTATTAGGTCATTTTGCAAGACATTTTAGAACTTTCCATTATCAAACGTTAGAATAGATATGACTGGTCATATTTACGAAAAACTGATATGTTTATGTCCCATTTACGTAAATTACCATTTTAAATTTGATAATTGTAATCTTTATTTTTATACTGTTTATAAATACAATTATTTAAAAGAGATGAAATTTTATACTTTTTTCAAATATGATAATAATTTAGTAAACGAAAAAATATTATAATTACTTAAATTATCATAATAAGAAGTATGATTTTATTGTATGAAACATTATTATTATTTTTATTACTTAATTACGTATAACATTATAATAGTAATCATTTGTAAATATATGCAAATTAATTAATGTTACACAAATTAATTGTAACTAATTACGTACTACGTATTATCTAACAATTGAAAATAAATAACCATTATTTTCCCATATTTTTCTGGATTTCTTTAATCTAATTTAAAAACATTTCATCTGATTAGTTTTGATCTGATCTAATTGAATTTGATCTGATCTGATTGGTTCAATCCGTGATAATCAATTTTTAAATTTTTGTATCATGCTTCCACTCCATTACACTGTTTAAATATAGTGTAGTTAACCTTCATTAGATCTCATTTCTTATTCGGTTTTTTTATTTCTGGATCCAAAAATAAGACAGCTTAATTTTATGGGAGAAAGAATGACCCGACCAAGTCAAAGTTAACTAAGGTAGTGTTTGGAAACTAGTATTTCATTTCAATTCATGCATTTCAATTCCATAATTTGAAATCCTGAATTTCAAATGACAAGGGGAGGTGCATGGATTTCAAATTAAGCTTTGTTTTGAATGTAAAGAATTTGATTCAAATCTAAATTCAAAATGCTTAATTTTCCCAAACATGGAATTTAAACCAAATCTGGATTTGAAATCAAAATACATGTTCCCAAACATACCCTACCATAAACGTACTTTCCGAGTGACCAGAGCAGAGCAAATCAGGCACTGAAAGTACTACTCAGAGTTAGTCAGACCAAAGTACTTCCCCACATCTCTCCGGCCAACATTCTCTGGTGTCCTCCCTTCCATTACCATGCCGACCAACTCCAATTCCACGCATCATCCTCCGAGGATCGGAAAGATCGGCCCCTACACAGTCTTCATCACCCCTCCATCAACTCCTTCCAAGCCTTTGGAGGTGCCTCCTGTGCAAATCCAGCCGCCGGAGACGGCGGTCAGGAATCCACCTCCGGTCATGGTTCCCCCCAAACAATATGACAAATACCAGACTAAAACCGGCTCGACTTTTGGAGTTTTCTGGGATGCTGTAGCTAAAGTCCAAAACGGTTCGGTTCCTTGGATCTACTTTTCATTGTTGTCATTTACTTGATTCTTCTTGTTGTTGTTTTTGTTACCATCATACTCATAATTGCTCTCTCTGTGATTCTTTTTAATCCATAAAAGAGAGTACTATATTAAATTAAAACAAATCATTATACTATTTAATTAAAAAAAACACTAAAGCGATTAGGGAAAAAGACCAAAGTAGGAGTATTACTAAAGTAGGACTGTAGGAGATAAAATGCATTTACGTTATCATTCATATGTACATTACCAAAAAATATAGTAAAGTGCCCATGTATAGTGTCACATTACATGGAGTGTGAACTTCTATTTAGGGAATAAAAACATGAAACTCCTATACTTCTATTTAGGGTGATTTCTTTAGCTATTCTTGGATGATTTCCATGTCTAAATAATTTTATATCGCCAGGGAGTCGGTGTCATTTAGCATTGCTTTACCTTTACACTATGTTTGGTTCAAGGAATTTGAGAGGGAAAAGAAAAGAAAATGAGAAGGAAAATATTTTTCTTGTTTGGTTAGAGAGGAAAAGAAAAGAAAAGTGGAAGGAAACGAAAAAGAGAAGGCAAAATGTACTAAGAGGAAGGAAAACCAAATTCCTCCCATTTTGGTGAGGAAAATGAGGGAAAACCATTTTCTTTTCTTTTCCTACCAAATTCCTTGAACCAAACATAGTGTTAATATATTTTCATTGTTTTGAACTTGAGAAATCTTAATTGATTTGGTGATGGGTTTAAACTTTTAGCCCATGCAAGTCTGGATGAGAACGTGGCATATTGGTTTGGGTTGAATCAATCAAAGTATCAATGGGCCCTGGATGATTACTATGAGAGCAAGGGAATTGTAAGTCCTTTTTTAATCTTCTCTTGATCGGATTTGATGATTGTTTGATTAATACCTGCTAGCTAGCTCTACCTACTATATGAGTGGATGCTTTGCTATGACCTTGAATGTATCGAATGAAATGAAACTAAGAATGGCAAATGAACTTGAGAATTCTTGGAATAGAAATAAACTAGGAGTCTATCATAAATGATCAGAAATACTGTAAGGATATACAGATTACGGAGTAATAAAATTGACAGCAATTGGAAGGAAGAGAAAACCCATGAATAATACAGAAGGGGGATAAGATATCCCGAGAGAGCGAGAGAGACATTACACACAATCCACACCCTTCTTAGACTACTCTGTATCAAATATCAATATCTTTTAACTTCTTCCCAACTCATTTCTTCTTAGAGGCCAAACGTAGCTGGTCAACTAGTGTCTATTAGTAGTCCAAGCCCACGTTAATATTAAGTTGACTCATTCCATTACTCCCTCCAACAAATTGATCTTGATATACATGCGTTGATTTAAGGAAAGCCCATCCTCGGTTGGTCTTGCAAATTTCCTTGCCCAAGAAATACTTAGCTTTTCCAAGATCCTTGATGGTGAACTTGGTAGGTAAAACAGATTTTGTTGCAGAGATCACAACAGGCGAATTTCCTGTTAGCAACATGTCATCAAATGCAAGAGTGACGGTTTGAGTGTCGTGCTTAACAAACATAGAATCATCATGTTTAGATTGAATATAGTCAAGACTGACAAGGAAGGAGCTAACTTCCAGATTCCGTTGGCGAGAAGCTTGTTTAAGGCCAAAGAGGGAACACTACAACTTGCATACTTGACCTCGTAAAGATTTAGTGTATCCTTCTGGAAGGATCATGTAACTATTCCTCATCAACATGGCCATGAAGGAAAACATTGTTTACATCCAATTGGAACAATGGCCCATTGCGAGCAGCTGCCAAAGCGATCACTACCCTGACAGTAGGTAATTTTGCAACAGGGGGAAAAGTATGTTTGTAATGTTTACCATTTACGAAGTTTTTTTAATTAAAACCTTTGATCACTAATCGAGCCTTCAAGCATTCAGCAGTCCCATTTGGGTTGTATTTCACCTTATAGACCCATTTGGGAACCAATAGCCTTGTGACCTTGTGGTAAATGAGTGAGCATCCAGGTGCAATTAGTATCAAGAGCAGCAAGCTCTTGATTCATGGCACTGACCCAACATGGGTCCTGTTTAGCTTGAGAATACATGGCAGGTGTGTGGATAGTTAAAACATTAGCAATAAAACTAGAGAAACCAGTGGGTAAAGGAGAAAAAGTATAGACAGAGAAAACAAATGATGGGATGTGGAACAATTAGTTTGGACTTTGGATTGGAAAGTGGGACACACATAATTTGAGAACTTTGCTGGGATAGTAATGTATTCGCGTGGTCTAAAAGGTAGTGGAACAGAGGATGTTTGGGAAGGAGGTGGTGGAGAGGATGTGGGTATGGAAGGATATATCATCTATAACCGAAAATTGGGTTGGATAGAAAAAATTTGGAGTGGTTGGAGAGGAAGAGGAAATGGTTTTGTAAGGGAAGATGTATTCATGGAAGATCACATCCCTACTGAGAGATGATATTAAGTATCTAAATAAAGATCTTGTACCCTTTTTGAACATTGGGAATTTGGGATAACCTAGGAAAATGCGCCGCCTTCCTTTTGGTGCAAATTCATCAGATAGTTTGCCTGCCACAGTGCCACCTTGGCATAACACAAGCAACCAATGGTTTTCAAATGCTCATAATTGGGTGGGGAACCAAATAAGGCTTCATAGGGAGTTTTCCTAGATAATTTTTCCATTGGCATCTTTTTTATAAGGTATGTGGTTGCAAGTATGCAATCTATCTTAAGGCTCTAGCTGTTTTAAGTAAATGTCTGTGTTTCCTTTCCATCACCCATTCTGTTGAGGGGTGTAAGTCATGCTTTTGTAGTGGAGGATGCCAATTTTTGAAAAAAAGGGTGTGATATTAAAAGCAAATTATTTCAGTCCCATTGTCACTTTTCACAAATTTAGGTTGACTTTGATGATGATTGTTGATGTAATGCATGAAGGCTGGAGAGCAAGAGAGGCACCATACAATCCACTCTCTTTTTAATACACTCTTTATCGATACATATTAAGGGCCTGTTTTGTGAGTGTAGGTGATATGTGTCATGATATTTGTCGATAGACAAACCCTTTTGTGTGTGTTTGGTGAAGCCTAAACAACATTCAGATTTGAAATCACACCCTCCCAAATGGGAGTGTTTTGATATAATCCGAATTTGGAAGTTATCAATCCTGAGTTTTGATATCTTGGCCAACTCTAGGCCACTGTGGCTGGCAACCCACCCCTGTCGCCTGTCGGTCACCCATTGTCCCTGACCACCTGCCATTGCGTTCATCGATCGTCGATGGCCACCTGCTGTCACGAGCCATCCGCCGTCGACCACCCACTCTGGCTAGCCATCTATCGCTAGCGATCAACCACCATCGTTGGCTACCGACCGTCGCCGGCTACCCCCCGTCTTTCACTAACAACCATCGTTTTAGATATCTCCAAAATCTTTAATTTCAGATATCAGAACTCATATAATTTCTTCCTGAATTTAGAACCTATAAAACCCTCCAAAACTCACCAAACAGGCACTAACTTCTTCCTGATTCATATCTTCTTAGTAGCCCAAAGTAGCATCGACCCCCTCATAGTTGGAATTATGGGTATATTGATGATGATGGTGATAATGATGCAGTGTGAACGCATAAGTAGTTCTTGGTTGATTGGACTATGTTTCTTGAATTTATTATTTATTGGAATTACGTTTTAACAAACATTGTACAATGTTCATCAGATATTCATAAATTACATCTTAATACTATCAAGGGCTTATTTGGTTTGCATTCTTTATTTCACTAATTTTGATACTCAAGACATTTGAAATCAATTATTTCAAAACTACCTAATTCTAAAGAATCAAACAATTGATTACCACTGAAAATCCAATCTTTGTGAGCAAAATCAATAACTGATTCTACCCAGAGTGTTAAACAAAAACAATACAAACAGGTTCTAGTTGATTCTTAAAATCAGAATCACAATATCTATTGAAAGAAACTAAGCCAAATGTTTCCTTGATTATTTAAGAAAGTTTGCTGTTAAGTTTTATAAGTAATTTAAATGTTTCCTCTCGATGTCCTTATTTAAACTTGCGAACTGGCATATGCTAGACCATGTGTGCTTGGTGCATATTGGTCTTTGACTTGACATTCCTTCTTTCTAAGGTTTTAAGAATTTTGAATTTAATTTATACATACTACATAGCTAATGAGAGATCGAGATCTATGTAATTGAGGGATACCATGAAGGTGAAGGATCTTTTGCATTCATGGCTCTCAATCAAGTTGACTTCATTTTCTTATTGTAGGTCTAGGGCCTTTGTTTCATTATACTTTGTGGTATGCAAATAGCATGTATAACTATTAGGATCATACAGTTCAATGTTGGATTGGTTTTTTATCTAAACTTGTTTGGGATATGTTTCTTACCTACAAATCTTTGTTGCTTGCACTAGTAAGCCTATATATTAAATATACTGTGTATAATAAATTTTTGGATACATCCTAGTACTATACTCATGCATGTTGTTCTTGTTCCTCGACGACATAAAAACAGCTAACACAACAATCAAGATGCTGCAATTTTTATAGATATCAGACCGAATTTCAGTATATAAAAATCAGCTTATGGTTTTTCTTTCCCTTGGTCTTCATCATTTGTGAAGCTTTCGGATTCTGGTTTTGAGGATGCGTGCTCTGCAGAAGATACTGGTTCAGAGTTGTGATGACGAGGTTCATTGTTGGCAACATATAATAACTAGTCATCCCCGTTGTTAACAGTTTTGCTGTCATCCATGCAAGGTTTGAAAAGGCATCGCGATTTGCGCCTCATGCCATAGTGGCATCACGTGCCTTTGTGTGTTTTTCCGAGGTGGAAGCCCTAAGGCTTGGTGCTAGGGCTACAGACTGTGTTGCTAACGTCTATTGCATTTGTGTACGCCTTGGGCGGAGCCTTGAGGCATAGAATGGCGTACACCCAGAAGAATAAAATGTAAACCTCAGCCCTAGGCAAGCAACATGCAATTTTTGCTTCTAGTTCTCCTCTTCTCCGATCGTCAGTCGTCACAAGACCCAGGGATGATGGCTCAGAATGGATTCAAATGGAAGGTCTCACTACCCAATCTTACTACTTAACGGATCATCACAACCTTTGTATCATTCAAAAAGAGCAATCTCTCTTTGCATGCAACATGCTGGTTTTTCTTTTCCTCCCACATCATCACTTTGACTTTATACGCGACACATTTTTTATTGGTAACCTTTCACGTGTTTGGCAAGGTCCAATTGTGGGTGAACCAGGCAGATGTCGCCAGATTGGGTTTCACATGGACCATTTCACGTGTTTGGCGAGGCCCAATTGTGGGTGAACCAGTGAGATGTCTTTGGATTGGGTTTCTCATGGACCATTTCCAGAGTTTCAATTGTGCGCTGATGCTACAATATATTAGGCAAAGACGTATTGTTTTATTTGTGTCAAACAATGGGATATAGATCATTAGCACAAACACTTGTTTTTTGGAGGTCATGGAGGATTTATAGTGACATCAAACCACTGCAACCTCGCTTTCATCATCATGTCCACCATGGAGACCACTCCAATTGTGTCCCATATAACTTCTTTTGTAGTCATATCTCACTTCGTAGTGTGTGGAATTGTTAACCCATGTCATCATCCTCCCAAGTCATTCACTTTTCTCCTTGTCGGTGTTTTGGTTAAGAAATCAGTTGTGATATGATGTTTTTGTGTGAATTATTGTACTAACGTTTATGCCTAAATGGATAAAGATAAGTTTCCCATTTTGATTGTTGATAAATTACTTGATAAACTACATGGGGCTCAGTTCTTCACCAAGCCTGACGTCGAAACCGCCTTCCCCATGCACTATGCACTTTGAATTCCTCTTTATAAAGCCAGGACCTTTGAACAATCAATCCTCCTTCCAAAGCCTCAGGAGTGATAGTTTTGGGCCTTATTAATGGCTCGTAGTCTTCAAAGGCATCTTGATCTACAATAAATACAAAACAAATTCATTATGTCACCCTTGTCTTGGAAGTTTTCCGATCCCACGGGCATTTGGTGAAGTGTTTCAAGTGCAATTTTGAGGCTCCTCAAGTACACTTAGCAGGATTCATCTATATGAAGCTGTCAAAGTGTCAAGGTTGATGAAGCTAAAATTTCAGCGGTGTAAGACCAGCCCACACCAAGAACCTTCACTACCAGAGCCATCCACTCCATCGCCACCAAGAAATGATCGTACTCTCTCTCTCTCTCAACTGGTGATAATAGAGCATGCTCAATCTGGTGATTGTTGTTTCCCAAACACGCTTTAAAATTTTCCTTAAACCATTTATGGTCAAACGTGATGCTTTCAAAAGTGGGTTGACAAGGCTCAAGGCTGTTTTGCAGTATGAAGGTCATCCTATTGCCTATTTTAGCTGGAAAGTTGTTGAGCTCTTACCAAAGTCACGGATTACAAGAGGGAGCAAATTGGCCATGCCAAATTGCTATCACAATGGCGGCTTTATTTGTGGGGAGATGAATTCTTGGTTCAGTTTGGCCATTCAATTTTGAAGTATCTTTTGTAACAATCGTTACTGCCTTCTTCCCTATCGGCTATCGCTTAGGCTCAATAAACTCATGGGCTTCAAATTTTGGGTACAACGTAAGCTAAGCAGATCTACGCAGCTCTTGCTGATGCTCTCTCTCAATATCTACCACTATTCTAAGGTTTTTACCAATTATAGGACATGAAGGGAATCATATGATTGTTTAGGTGGGTTGCTTTTAGTAAAGGCTTTTGATTCAAATAGGACTAATAATGACTGTTATTTTTCATGCGCGCTGAGTTTTCTCCTCAGCATGCATTTTCATCCTTGCAGTAGCTGATTTACAATACAAGACATTTGTTTGAACCCAGTCTTAAAATCAAATGTTTCTTTCATGTGGAAATTTTGTTGGCTGATTAAGATGTGAAAAATGGACTTTCACAGGATCCTGCAGAAGCAAGAGCCAAAGCTACACCTAGCAAAGTAGAAAATGTGTAACATGCCTATCTTGCCTGGTAATGCTTGGAGTGCACTGAATCAAGGTTGTCTACTCGTCATCCCCTTTGTGTTCTTAATACATAATAATTCATTAATTGCACCAAATTAATGTCAGTGATTTCTGGAAACCTATTATCAGACATGTGTGGATGTCCTAGTCTGGGGCATAGTATGTGATAAAATAGCATCTTGGGTGACTCTGTTGGCCATGGCATTAGTTAAATATGATATGTCAATATATGTGCAGGTTTATCTTGACATGTAGATGTAAGATATCCATTAGCAGCTAGAACTGTGTACTGAAAAACCATTTGTCCACTAATCCCCTAGTACAGCCGGTACAATCATCCATCCAACGGGTATCAAGGAGGCAGCGGTTAAGCGTAATTTGGTGTGGCCTGTTTTTGCTTTGGCATCAACCTCTTTGAATCTGTTTTCATGATATTTGAAGAAAATGTATGGAGTAATATACATCCTGGTTTTTGAGCAAAGACCATGCTGAAGACTCAAGCTTCGCATTGTTTAATACCTTCATACATTGAACGATCCACCTTTTTTTTTCTCCCTTTGATTACTCAAGTGGTGAAAACAATATCTTTTTTGTTTATTTTCTAAGATATATTTTTAAACTTTTCTACTATTTTTCTGTTAAAAATTACGTCCCGTAATAAATTTCTCACTTTTCTCTTTTTTGGTTTGTTCAAAAATAAGCTTCTTATGTAGTACCCCAGAGTATTTCTTTTACATTATGTTTGTCTCAAAGATTTATGGAAGTAGGAAAATGTTAAGAAATAGAAAAAACACAAAAGCTCTTTATAACGAACAAGAATGACCATGTCAAGCATGGGTTCTTGCACATACCAATTACATTATTTTGAGTCAGTGAAAGAAAATAAAAAATAAATTTATAGTGTATATAAAGACAACACAATGAAATTGTATTCAATATAAACATTAAAAGTATTATATACTAATATTGAGGAATGCATAGTGAAGACTAAAAAACAAAATTACAGGTTTTGAAAGACTTCCTTGTACACTGTATTTCTAAATTAAGTAAAAATTAATGTTGAACAAAAATAGCGTACAATAACATAATGAATTAAAATGTCAAGTCAAACACAATTTGCTAGCAATATCCAATACTTTGTCTTATAATAATAATTGATTCTTTTTTCTTGAGAAATACTAAAGTCTTTGTACATAAAAAATTTAGTATACACTTTGTATAAGATACATACATACTTATCAATACTAAAACTATACTTTTAAAATCAAAAGTTTTTTAAATAGATTATCCAGCATACACTTCAAACCTCAGAGAAAAAATTTAAGTTATTAACCCGAGGGTTTCACATGAGAACAAATGCTACTATACGTAAGCAAATCCAAATAGCAATGAATGAATATAATACTTTTGCCTCATCAATTGAGCATAAATTTTCTCCATTTACGTGCACCTCTTCATTTTATTGGATGAGATTAGAACAGACCTAAAAATGTAAACAAAAGTTTATTTCCTTGAGCAACATAAAAGTTTAACAAATGGGAAGGGAAAAATCGATTTCACATAAAAGTGGGATTATAATATCACCACATCCTGCTCACAAAAAATTTATTTGAGTGAATAACATAAATCTTTTTGATTGAATAAAAAGTACTTTAAAAGTACTGCAAACTATGTTTTGAAAACATTACCTTACACTTGATCTAGAATACTCCACAACTTATTATTTCTTTAACGATGAACCTCTTTGGTCTCTTGAAATAACAAAAAAAATTAAAAATAAACTGAAATTTGAAGATAAATAGCCAAGGTGAAATATTTAGAACCTGAGACAAAAGCTAAAGAAATGTCGTAATCTGACTAATCTTTATGTCCGGATTCCCAATTTGTTTATTCAAGGAATGTCTGGCGCATAATGTGCATAGGCGTCTTCTCCAGATTCTTAGTGCCTTTTGGCCATTGCCCCATCAAGATGAGAGAAAATGTAAAACAAAAAAGAGTTCTAAAAAGCGTACTACAAACTTTGGCGAACGTTGTAAATTCAAAAGAGATACAAAATGCTCACTGCAATCTCCGGTAAAAGATGAGAGTCGTGACGCATGACGACATCGCTTCGGTCATCTTCAGTTTTCTTCGTCGACTAGAGCAGCGGCAGACGATGATATTGCTTCTTTCATCTTCGTCGGTTGAAGCAGGGCTCGCACAAAGCTTGAGGATGAGACGTGGTTTGAAAATAACCCTAGAAAGCAGTGTTTCTTTATTGAAAACAGGTCCAAATCATTCGACATTATCAAAGCCCCATCACATGCTTCTCAGTGTAAAGTCATATCATGCTTTTACTCTTTCTCATAAACTGTTACACTTTCCCATTAGTATTTATTTAAATTACTACACTTTCCCATAAACTTTTAATCTTTCCCATAAACTTTTATACTTTTCCATAAAGTATTTATTTAAGTTACAGTTTTCCATAAATTTTGATTCTTTCTCATACACTTTTACACTTTCTCATAAAGTATTTATTTAAGTTACACTTTCCCAAAAACTTTTACTCTTTCTAAAAAAACTTTTACTTTCCCATAAAGTAATGATGTCTTTACATTGAAATACGTGAAAAGAGTGGTGAGAAAGTAATGATGTCTTTAAATTGGAATTTGTGAAAAGAGAGCCCAAGCCGTCAAATTTCGTCTCCCAATAGGCGTGCCTCTTAAGTGCATTAAATGCATTGTACTTTTGTTCGTGGTTCAATAAATCTCTCTTTTAGCCTTTTTTACTCCACGAGTACCAAAGAATTAAAAGCCCAACCGTAACACCCATTTCATGAATTGGGCCCATTTTCTTCTTTACACATTTTGGATACACGAGAATTAATACCCAACCCGTTAACCATAACTTTAGGCGGGAAAAAACACTGTTCATCTTTCCTCTTCATTTGTATATTAAGAGATTGAGATTATTAATCAATTTAACTCATCCCGGTCATACTCTTCGTACTAATATTGGGAAGACCTTAAGTGTTTCGGTATAAACATTTTTATCATGTACCTCCAATGTCCCGGTGTATTCGCCTAGTTTGACTTTTTTTAATCAAATTGGACAAATGTTAATCATCAACTACTCTCAATTTGTATCGCATATTAATACAAATAAATAAAACTTTGAAAGTTTTAAAAAAGATAAATCTAATTAAGTTATATTAATGCTTATATATATATATATATATATATATATATTTAATAAAAAGGAGGTTTCATTAAGATAGAAGAAAAAAACGAGGAGATACAAGATAGAGAAGGCCTAAGTGCCTAACTACACCACATTCAAAAGTTTGCTACCATTTATCCAGAATAAATCTAAACCCCAACCCCTGAAGGTGTTATCATGAATCAACCACTTTTTGCGTCTTGAAGCCCAACTCCATGCTTGAATATGTTTAAAGCACTGTTGGATGATACTTTCCGTTGTGTGGATTTGGCCTTCATGAATTGCTAAGTTTCTTGCCTTCCAGAGGTGCCAAGCAATGACACCGGGCAAAAT
Source organism: Cuscuta campestris (assembly GCA_900332095.2). Taxonomy (NCBI): domain Eukaryota; kingdom Viridiplantae; phylum Streptophyta; class Magnoliopsida; order Solanales; family Convolvulaceae; genus Cuscuta; species Cuscuta campestris. Next base: position 724,375 of record OOIL02001679.1, read on the forward strand.
GATTCGCAGAACACCTTTGAAGGAGAACGTATCACCGGAGAACCACCAACTGATGAAGATTTGGTGAACTTTGAGGTTGGGCGCTGTGAAGGGTGCATCAATGAGAGTGCCAAAGTACCTCCAAACCTGGTGGCCAAATTTGCAATTTCCAAGAGTATGGTCTAGGGAGTCTTCTGCCTGCTTGCAAAGAGGACATTGGCTGGGGAAACTTGAGCTGAAGCACTTGGTTAACTCCGGGAAAGGAAGGCAGTTCATGAAAGCTCTCCATTGGAAGACTCGGAGTTTGGGGGTTTGTGCCTTATGCCAGATGTACTTGCAAGAGAGCCGGGAAGGGAGTTCTCCATAAAGTGA
>OOIL02001679.1:738487-798517 GCA_900332095.2 Cuscuta campestris
TATATACATACATACATACATACATACATACATACATACATACATACATACATACATACATACATACATACATACATACATACATACATACATACATACATACATACATACATACATACATACATACATACATACATACATACATACATACATACATACATGCGTACATACGTACATACGTACATACGTACATACATAGATATACATATACATACATACATACATATATATATGTGTGTGTGTGTGTGTATGTATGTGTGTGTAAGTATGTTGCTATATATATGTATGTATGTATGTATAAACACACAATATAAATAAAATATTATTACAGAGTAATATATAGCAATAAATATTTATGCATTGCATATCCTAAAGCCTAAAATACTACATAATTGTCAAAGGAAGACAAAAAAAAGCATAAAGTACTAAAAAGCGAGCTATGTGATCGCCTGAGGCAGTGATTGAGACGAGAAAAGCGAGAGAGGCGACTGTCTTAGGCGAGAGAGGTGTTGCATGCCTGCCCGGTCGCCAGAGGTGCCTTAGGGGAGAGAGGTGAACACCATTCAAAACTATGCCAAGGAACGACTTTATGTCACCATTTCTACTCAAAACCACACTCTCCACTAACACTGACCAAATCTAAAAGGGTGGAACACAAGGAAAGCACATAACACAATGAAAATAACAAATAAACAATCAAAAAAACTACTATGAGGTTGGAGATAAAGGACTATCAAACATCAAATTATACAAGGAGCAAGAGCAACACATAGTGAAAACAAGGAACCTTCTAAAAAAGTACAATCAACAAATGGCACAAAAGTACAATACAACTCGTAAAATATAAAAATAACTAATGAAAGAAAAAATATTATAAGTGTGAAAGGTAAGTCCTTGAGATATTTGCAACATTCACATATCCCCTTCTCATACTGATCATCACCTACTTATCTTTCTGGCTACTTATGCAGTCCGTGGATTATTGAGACCAAGTGTCCATATCTATAAGTATATCTATCATCATTCGAGAATTGCCCTCAAGATCCATAAGCCCTTTTCCTCTTCAATCTCAAGATCTGATGGTCTTAGTGTTGTTTCTACTATACTTCATTCTCATCCTATGTTTACAATTTAACATCACTGGAATATTCCTTTCCTTAAAGAATACACGGTGAATTTAGCTTTATTTCACGAAGCGGGTAGCAATGGCGGTAGATGAAGTAGAAAAGAATGGTACAAAAATTTTGCCCGATAATTTTTAGTTGTACTTCCCCGTGGAAATTGATTGCCTGAGCTTAAAGGACGAAAAGTTGTAGAAATTTGAAAGATGTGTACCCAATGTTGAAAATTAAGGACAAGCACCCTACGTGGAGTAAAAAGTGTTTTTTATATAAAAAGGATAAAATCATGATAAGACTCATGTTAACAATTGATTCCGAGAACTTTTTGGCCGCTTGGGGGTAACATTAAAGAGTGTTTCTACAATAACTTCTAGTTCCACGTTAAACTATGGACTTTCTCACATAGACAAATTAAAAAATGGTCATGAAAGCATTATATAAATGTGTATGCAACTATGTAAGAATGTCATGAACTCTTAGGTACATCGTACACCTAAGGTGCAAGTAAGAATTAACCAGCAAACAATACAGAAGAGACCACATATTTAAAATCCCCAAAAGTTTCATCATCAATTTCAAGAAATGGAAAAGAAATGTTCGTGGAGGCATATAAGCACATCTGAGTGTAGTATTTACCAGTCTCAAAACGAACGGCTACACAGAAGAAAACATCTCTATTTAGAAACCCCAGAAGTTTATTCATGATTATGAGAAGTAGAAAACAAATTGTATTTGGCATACGAAAGGTATATCTGAGTGTACAGAATTTACCAGTTTCGGCCAAGAACCTCTTCGGCTCGGTATCCAGTGACCATCTCAAACACAGAATTTACGTAAATAACGGGGTGGTCAGGCTCGAGAACGTCCGTGACCACGAAACCGCACGGAGCAGGCTGAAGAAGCGAGTCAACCGGAAAAGGCAGCAGCGCTCCATCGCAGTTGGTACTAAGCAAGAACCCTAGTTTCTCTTCCTCCTCTATTCCCTCTTCGTTTTCGCTGATATCAGAATTGCTGTCCCACTCCATACTTGATCGGGATATGCTTCAACACCACTAGGCTACGATCGACCGATCGGGATGCTATGCTCTGCGATGGAAGAATTTATGAACTTGTGCAAAGGTTAGAACTTAGAAATGCCCTCTTCTATCTATCCTAGGGATAGGCAATTTAGCCCGGACCCGAGCTTAACCGACCCGCCCGACCACTAAAATATCCGAATCCGAACCGAGAATAAAATAATCCGAACCCGACCCGAAATATTTTACCCGAACCCGACATCGGGTCGGGTCGGGCGTGGATTTATAATGTTACCTGACCCGACCCGAACCCGAACCCGGCCCGACTCAAACCCAAATATTTTATAACATAAAAGCCTATATATGGATATAATGAGAACTCCATATAATCTCGTAACAAAGTGCTACTATATCAAGTATGCCTTTTATAATCAATTTTATAATTCATTAATAAAAAAATGAGACGCAAAAAAAGAGACACAAAAAAATTAGATTTAATCTTTTTAAAATTATTGGGATACGTCGAATTGATTATTATTTAAAAGTCGGGTTCGGGTCGGGTTCGGGTTTCGGGTTGGAATGTCGGGTTCGGGTCGGGTCGGGTTTTTGGCTTAAAAAGTCGAGTTTCGGGTCGGGTTCGAGTTCCGGTTTTAAAAGTCGGGTCGGATAGTACTAACAAAATTGGTCTGTTCGAGAAAAAATTGCACTCCTGAGATGACAAAAAAATCATTGGAGTTGATTAACAAAATTGGTTCTAAACTAGTTTTGGGTAGATTAAAAAAAAACTGTAAATGAAAATAGCATCCTATCTTGAAAAATCATTCTTGACTTACTCCACTACGGGGTGTATTCAATCAGGATATTCTGATGGATTGTTTTGGATTTAGAAATTCCGTAGGTATTCAATTTAGATTTTAAAAAGTCATTTAAAATCTGAATGTATTTTTCAATTCTGTGTCATTCAATTTAGATTCAAGAGACATTATGTGTCACATCATTTCTTTTTCAATTCTACGATTTAACTTCTAAAACGATACACATTCCTTAGAATTCTTATGTGCTTCGTTCTCTTTGGGAGCTTCTACTCTTTTTAGCTCTAGTGTTTTTATTTTATCTTCGAGCACCTTTGATTACCATCACACCTTAAATTACCATTAAGAGCGTTGGCGCAATCAATATTGTCCAGTATAAGAGAAGAATAATTCTCAACCAAATTTTAAGCGAGGAGGTCCAAAATGATTACATGTTGCATGAGACTGAAATGCAAACATGGTGCATGAGACTACCGAAGAGCACAAGGTGTCTAATTAACATTAGTGCACTTCAGTGCATTTTAAATGCTAAAGAGGAGATAAAAAAATGCAAACGACTTGTTTGTAACTCCTCGAAATATATTTTGAAATTTAATAATGAATTTCTAATAAATTGTAATTCTGATTTTTCTTAAAATTAATTAAAAACTTAAATTACATGCCTAAAATAAGATATTTTCAATGTTATATTTTTATGATCAAATTTATACTCGAATTGTACGTCTCGAAGAGACAAGTCCAACGATGTAATTTGTGAGTGAATCTGAGTCACGAAACTAAGTAACCTAATTGCCCCAAAAGCAGAAAGAAAAGTAAAAGTAAAAGAATAAAATATAAGCTTGTCATAACCATAAAATTATTTATTCAATATTGGTGTCGTTAGGTAGGTCTCGTGAAAAGATGAAGAACGATAAAAAATTTTCTGAGTTTGGACTTATACATAAATAATTATGTATAAAATAGACATTTATTTACCCTCAGCTCGTTCATAGCCCAGCTCGTTCATATATAAAAAGTTATACACACACACACACATCTAATATATCCTATGCGCAAGAAAGAGACCATCCCCCATCTGATATAGAAGGTAGGACGAAGCAAAGTATTTCTGATCGAACAAACTAACTGACAAATTATATATGAGTTTCTTTGTTCGATCAGAAATACTCTGGTTCGTCCTACTTTCCGTATCAGATGGGGGATGGTTTCTTTCTTGCGCATAGGGTAGATTAGGAGTGTTTCCCTATATATTTGGCATATATAGAGCATGAATAGGACTTAATTGTTGTTTCCCGATGATGGATAGCCTAGACAAGGGGATATTATGCCCAATCAATACCGAACCCAACAAGAGAAACCCAAGAAGCACGAAACTACACCAAGAAGTAGTTTGGCCTCGGCACTCGACTAATTCACTCGGCTTCATTCCCTATATGGTTTCTTAAGATAATATTAATAATATTAATGATGTTTAAAAATAATTAATTTTTGTTTGATTATATTATTTTTAAAGTTTTTGGTCAATTTCATAAATAATAGTTAATGTTAGAACAATGTATGAATTTTAAAAATAATTCAAATGTATGTAAATAATCAATAGATTAAACAATCTATTAGAACCCTATAAAATTATGCTTAAACCATCTATACAATCCTTAAAATAATCTATCCATTTTACAAAATCTAATAATTGCAAACAATCTATCAAAATCTTTTAAAATCTTGATTGAATAAACCTTTAGGGCATGTTTGAGAATAACGTTAGAGATAAGCGTTAGTGTTTTAAAAAAGACTATCTACGGACAACGTTTAGCGTTAGCATTTCAAAATAATCTGCACACCGTTAAAATTTTATCCAAAAGGCTGACACTAATCTCTAACGCTATTCCTAAACAGGCCTTTAGTCAACATTTTTTGAACTGCACTCCTTGATAACGCTCAATTCTTTATCTAGTAGCCACACCTTATACAAACACTCATGGCTAATATCATTTCAATTTATCTCTTCATAAAAACCATACAGCAATTCCCTGGGTCCCTAGAAGCATCCTTTTGTTTCAGCGATAGTTAAAACAGAACCTACATCTCAAAGGGAAAAAAAATCGTTCATTGTAGTTGAAATGTACTTGCAAAAACAAGAAGAAAAAACTATATTAACCTCACATTTGACCCCAAATGCCTTCACAGACATTACAGAACAGTATTTCGTGTCTGTAATGTGAAGGCATTTTGTGTCAAAGGTAAGGTTAATGTGGAGCTAATATAGCATGACTCAAACAATAAATATTGTACTCCGGAGTAAGATACAAATTCCTTTCTTTGTTTTAAAAAAACTTGCGATGGATTTGGAAAATATTGACCGAACCCCCGTCAAAATTTCAATTGAATATTATGGGCTACCATAAAACGCAATCTATATGAAACTTTCATCAGCATAAGAATCTAAAAGACCATTTCAGCATGGCTTGTGACTTCACTTACCTAGAACGTGCAGATGAATTAACTACATATGCTGATGAAAAAAATTAGGCAACTTCTTGTATGGTCCTTAAGTCGACATTCATTTCATAGATCTTAATACATAAAATGATTACGTGTACTGGACCTTGTAAAAATAAAGAAATCAAACTATGAACCCATAAAAGGTAATGAGCAATATATGAACATGCTTTATGTACTTCAACATATGAGAAGCCATCTTCATCCAGGGTATATATGTTCTCATATGCCCTAAAAAGGTACCATGACAATGCACATTAATCTGTAATCATCTAGACCATGCATCTTCATTAAACTAACATGGCCCCAGAATGACTGTCCTTTCAACACCATATAATATTCCAGTCTTCACTATCACACCCAATTTCTATTCAGTATTAGAGAAAATGTCAGGAAAAATGTAAAATAAAAGATCTTCAACAGAGATTGCAGTTGTATTCCCACCATAAATCGCAGCAGAACCCCTAGGACGGATAGAAGCCAAAGTATATGAGAAGCCAACAAATATTGTTTTGCTTTGTTTCTATATACAACAAAAACAACAACAAAGCATGTATAATCACAGCCCTCCTAGGGTCTAGGGATCAATATGTATGCAGTCTTACCCCCGTAAAAAAACAGAGAGACTATTTCCATTAGAGCATTCCCGCATTTACTACCCAAATCTTTATAGAAAGAAAAAAAAACAAGTGAGGACCATTATTTGTCAAGACCTAATAGTCAAGTTATGTTTCTATATAGAAAATATTCCCACCATTACTCAGAGAAATTCACGATTTTACATCATTACTCTAAGATTCAATAAACGTTATGGCTGCTCCCAAAAAAATTATGAGTTTATACAGCCACTCCACCGGTCACCAAATGTTCCAACTCCGGTTGTGTAATGCGTAGTGAGTGGTGGTGTTGGGTTTGAGTGTTCGATGACTGATGAAGTGGCTGTATAAACTCAAATATTCTGAGAGCAACGATGTCATTTATTGAATCTCAAAGTACTAATGTAAAATCGTGAATTTCTCGAAGTAATGGTGTTAATTTTTAATCATAGATAAGGCAACAAAGTAAACGTAAACATGAATATGCATATATGATAAGGGGATTCAGAATGTAAATGAGAATCAGGCTCATTACAACCACAACAAGCCTAGTATAATCCTAACTCTAATGGGCCAAAATGTACCGTCTTATCTAGACCTGGAAAAACGAACCAAAAACTGATTACCCGAACCAAATAACCCGAATTTGAATTTGAAATGAACCGAAAACTGAAGATCCGGTCTATAACCAAAAATGAAGATAATCTGAACAAAATTGAATCGAACTAAATACATTCAAACCCATACTAGAAGGATCCAAAACCAATTTGATCCAAAACCGATTAAAAACAAAGTAATTACACCCGAAACTAATCAAAACCAAAACAGACCAACCCAAAACTGATCAAAGCCAAGCTAAATCAAGTCATGACTCACAAGTAATAAACTAAAGGAACAATACATCTAATCAATATAAACTATTATAGTATTATACTCCCTCCGTCCCAAAATGACTTACATGGAATCCAAAACGAGGCAAAGTCTCAAGTTTTTGGAATTCATTTTATTTAAAAATTGGTATATAAATAAAAAATTAAAAAGACATTTAACAACTACATAAAAGTTCTACAAAACAAGAGGTGACAAGAATATTTAATTTTATAAAATAATCAATGAAACAATAGAAATGAACTAACGTTCCCGTGAATTTGGAATAGTAAAATGTGTAAATGATTTTGGATAGAGGGAGTACTATTTTCCGCTTAAAATTTTTGGTTTTCGTACACCATTGGTGACTTACTAATTTTTTTTTAGTAAACATGCTTATAATTAAGGGTATCCTTGCATTCATGCACCAATCTTGAATCTTGATGTACTAGTTTTTTTTTTCTTTAAAGTTTTTGTTTTCCTTGATTATATATATAGGGATTGATTCTTGTGAGATGATGTTTTGGTGAGATGACGTAATCTGAGCCAACCAAAAGGAAGGTGGCATTTTTGTAAAATTGTCACTCTTTGAAATAGGCGTCTCAAATTGTGTCATCTCATTCATCTCACGAAAATGTCATCACTAGAGTAGTTCCCTAAACTGTGTGTGTGCGTGCGTTTGTGTGTGGTAACATTTTAATGTTTGCAGATTATAGACTTTTGCATTTGCATTATATATGAGACTAATAAGGCAAAAAAGTAAGAAAATATGTAGGATATTTTCTTTTAACTGATATAAGACCGAATAGTCACCAAGTATTCATGTGTTATCGGTCTTAACCGCAACTAGGCATTTAACCAAGTAATTGAAGAAATAATAACCGCACCCAGCAAAACTCTTAACTCGCCCCATTATTTTTTAAGTGTTATAAACTCACTTCAATTGTGAATATTGAGTATACATGGTTTGGCACCATGTTTTATACTAAACTCGACCAAGTGATCCTTTGGGCCCACACATGTACCCCAAGTCAAAAACTATCCACCGCTCTCTTTTTTTAATCTTTTCTTCTCTTATCCATATCAGTCATCTCCCACAAGTCATCAAACACTTATACAACACGCACTAATATCGCTAAAAGTCAAACAAACACAACTAGAACTCCCCTCTTATCTCCACCAAAATTGACGTGCAAGTATACCATTTCGATCAACTTGACGCAAGGAACACAAATACATAAAGAAATATGAGGTTTGGTGGCTCAAGGAAGCAGGAGTGCAAAGCGGCAAAGGCAATTAATTAGTGTTTTCCGGCAGCCGTTTTGGTTGTATTTTGAGGTGTAGGACAAGGAGCGAGTGTTAGAATGATTGGCAGCAGTGATTGGTAAATTCTTATTTTACATTTGACAAATATTAAATGCTGAAATGGGGTTTGCTTAATGTTACGACAGGTTCAGCTATCAGTCCATATTAAATGAATCTGTGAATTCCAATTTGGTTAACCACAATCCTCTACTATCTGAAACCGAAACATGTAATATTACTGCCATCACAAAATGCAAAATAAAATCACCGAAAGAGTGACACTTAGAAACTCAGATGTGAGTTTTTAAGAGACTTACCTGTACAAAATATTAACCAGCATAACGATTTTCAGCTGCACTGAAGAACTTTTTGAGGATCGAGCTGTCCACTGCAATAACTCGATGGAACAGCCGAGAGTTCCAGCCTTCCTCTCCATTCTTCACCAGGTTTCAATGTGATGGCTTTTTCGACTGCTGCAGCTTCCACACACAACATGTGCTTGTATTCGTCATCCCCAAAGTCAGTCATTGCTTTTGCCTTCTTGTCCCAAGGATTCCACACCACTTACCAGTGAAATATATAAGCTTAGTTAATAATGACTCATGGCAGCAAAAACAGAAAACTTGTTATAAACCAAAATTTTGCTTGTCAATCTCCCTTAACAGTGAACAAATTTAGTGACCTACAGCAAGCCTCTTATCTTATCTAAAAGAAAAGCATTGCTTACTTCACACCAATACTACCACAAAAGAATAAAGCACCTTTCAAGGAACATATGGGAGGGGCATTCAAGCAACACAAACACAAGGTCATATCTAATAATCATCTTGCAGAATTTTATTACATTATTCTTTTAGAAGAGTGAACATTTCTTAATATTAAAAGTAATACATCTTTATGTTGAAGTTAGAATTGTTAAAATTGAAACCATCCAACAATCAATGCTGACATATGCTAAATTTGATAATCTGTTATGCCGGTGAACTCTCTCATCACACGACCTTCTCGAGCCTTGAATTTTGACATGGCTTGCGTTTTAATAAAGTGAAAATTGTGACTGTGTGGTTTAAACTTGTTAAGAGGACACAAAATTCAACCATCTATTCTAGAATAGCAAAGTGGGAAAAAAATTGGGACACCCGGAATAAGAAAGGAACAAAATTATGGGACAGGGGAATAATATAAATAATACAATAAAACATACATTAAAATGCAGCAAAAGTACTTACTCAAATCCAACAACTTTTTTCCAAAAAAAATCCAACAACTAGATAATAAAAAAAATCAAAAAATGGAAAATTCAAAGGATTAAAAAATAAGAAGCTCGATGCCTTTTCCATTTTTGTTACACTCAATTGTAACAAAAAAATAAAAAAATATAATAATAAAAGGAACAAATAAAATATTTACAAGAGATGTTACACTAAAAGTCTGAATGCTGTGTTTTTTCTTTTTCAAAAACCTTGCTCGTAATAGAACAAAAACAAATCCAGTGAAATCCCACAAAAAGTAGGGTCTAGAGAGGGTGTGTACGCACTTTACCCCTACTAGTAGAGAGGCTCTTTCCATGAGACCACCAACTCAAGCACAGACAAAGTACTCCATCTATGCACTTTGTTTCTTCTTAATTTCTTTTTTGGGTTTTCCGTTATCTATCTTCCCATTTTCTAAAATGGCAACTAAAATAAATGAAAACAACTTTTTTACCCTTACTTAACCATCTTATTTACTAGCCAACAACCCATTTCCTTCAGGCTTCATCTGTTCTTTCTTCTTTGTAACCCCCACCCCCCCTAATTCTTTGACGAGAAGGGCGACCGTGAAGGGTCTTGGCGGCGGCAAAGCAATTTTAATTAGATTTAGGCACATAGGATACCAAAAGCACAGAATGCACACATACCAAGATACAACATATTAGGTAACAACGCACGAGCAAAACCTACACACTAAAGCCCAAACGTCTATCCAACTACTCTAATCCTAGATTCCAAACATTCCTATCTAAGGCCATATCCTCGGTAAGATCCTGAAGTCGTAAGTCCTATATAATCACCTCCTTTCAACTCTTCTCAGGTTTACCACTACCCCTTCGTGCATTCCTTGTAAACACTTCGTTGGCTTCTTTGTGTTGGTCATGTGTGCCACCTTGATATGTAGGATACTTACCTCTTAATCTTCTGAGAGTTTTCCATAGTATCTTTATCATTAAAAATAAACTATTAACTATGTTATGCAGCTCAATGTACACAACCTTCCAATATTGACAGACTAGCATAGGAGTATTTCTTCTTTTGGAAGTAGCACGAGCCCTAAAAGAGTGATTGACTATTGAATCATATGTAATCCAAACATACTAGCATCGAATATTTCCATCATCTTGAAAAAGCAAATGATAATAGCTAGCCATCTTACCAGCATCAGGAAGTCCATCCTTGCGAATCACAAATGTCCTTTTCTTTTCATGATCAAGAATGGCAATTTTTGTTGGAGTGCTAAGGTATATTTTATCGACCTATATATTCAGCAATTTTGTTTCAAGTTTTGGTAAGACACACAGGCTTTAAAAACTTGAGAACCGCAAATTGATAAATTTCTTACTTCTCCTTCGAAAGTAATAGCATCTCCTTGTTCAGTAAACCGCTCTTTATTCTGCAAGTTATCAAGATAATCCAGTGTTTCTAGCCCCTCAACACGAACTTCACTGTTAAAAAATTATAATGCAGGAAAACTGGTTAAAAACGCTAAGAAACAGAAAATTTTTAAAGGATGACTGACATAGGTACAAGCACAAGGAATGAAGGCTACAATTTTAAGACTATCACATCAGAAGCAGAACACTCAAGTAACATTAAAGTTCACTCTTCCCTACAGATAAAAAATCGTGCAAGGACATAATTAGACACTTCATGACCTGCTTTGCACAAACAATAATACTCATGTTTCCCGTGGTTATATCATCTAATATATCATTGGCGTCTACTGAATACTTGTAAGCCAGCACCCCATATTATACGCATATAAGTGAAGAAAATGCTTCAAATTGACCTTCAAGAATAAATATCATGAACACAATAAAACTATGATTGCCCTAAATCAAGGATAGGCACTGATTGCATGTCTATTTGCATCGTTATGTGATAACTGACAGGGACTGTACAAGATGGGGTAAAGAGGGGTATGTGGTTTGTGGATTATATGAAGCTAGTTGATGAAACCAACGACATGCTAAACTTTAAATGCTAATTTGCAAATTTGGCAATATGAAGACAACAGTTGCAATCACCAGGGGTTTAAGGTAAGTTTGGGTAGAATAAAATCATTGGATTGCATGTTTGGCATTATCAAAGTAAACAAACAAAACGGATGAAAGTGTACAAGAAAAAGCAGTCGCTAAGCTATTATTTGATAAACTAAGATCTACTATTTTTTGTGCGCACGCGATTGTGTGTATTTGAGATTTTGAGGTTTTTGAGTAAAACACAAGCATAAGAAGAGAGTCTTAAAAACAATAGAACAGAAACAAGTCAATAGGTTTGAATTCTAACAGTAGATACTTTTTAAAAGTTCAAAACAAATGAAGTGCTAAGGAAAACAAGAGTGTGGCACCAAATCTCATGACTAACATTAAGTTCTAAAAATAAAAAAACATATTCAATGCAATAATGCACTTCTAAGATAGTATTTGGACACGTCCCATGCAAATAATAACCTAACATACAAAAAGAGAATGAAATGCTTTTGGATTCATTAACAGAAATGGATTTATAGAAATCGTACTCATTAGCGCACCTGATGTCAGAAACAGAGAAATAGGTGTGATATGCAAATGTAAATGTGAATGGCTTTCCATCAGTGTTGGTGTTTCTTATTCGAGATGTTAGCATAAGATCTCCACCAGGTCCCAAGGTTAACCTCAAACGGAATTCAAAGCTAGAAAGAGCATGGAAATAAAAGCTAAGTGTGGAATATATAAAAATAGCGAATGAAGATACAGATGTATACACGCACAACCACACACACACACGCACACACATGTAGACAAACATTAGTTAATCTCCGAACCTGTGAGGCCAGATTTTCATGTCCTCCTCAGAGGGCTTTAGTATGAAGTCAACAAATGACCTAGAATTTGGTGGATTTGGAGGAGGATCATTGTCAAAGCTCCAAACTCTGTTTCTAGCAAATCCGTGTGACTCAAGAGGTCCAAGGTTTGAGAACTACAAAAAGAAATAAGGTTGGGCATAAGTTCTAATTAAAATTAGATTCACATATGTAAGAATGGAAAATAGCATATACCTGAGGAAAGCATATAGGGATACCTCCACGAATTGCTTTTGGAGGCTTGAAAATGGCCTGAAAATAAAGTAATATAAACTTCACAAATCACTCATTCCCAGCAAAGATCCAAGAAACCCCTCTTACAAAATTATAATGATCAAATCCAGAAACTCATATTTTATCCTATTGGTGTAATATATATCACGATGTATCATGTATCAGTAAAAGTATTTCTAAGTATTCATCAGTAAAATTATTTCTAGAACTTCATCTTAAAAGGACTGTGTTCTCTAAGCATCCTATTTTAAATCATCACTTATGTATAAAGAACGAGCATTAATGAATTTTCAGTTTTAAGATTGAAGTTGATCTAGAATACATTTATTCAGCATAGTCTAAAAAATATCATCACTCAACTGGCAAAGCACTACCGTAGAGATCCATAAAGGTTTGTAGTCCAATAGTTTATATTAAGAGAAGACCACTATGCTAGCCTTAATTGAGCTCATGAAAGTACCTTGCTACTGACAAAGAGCAACTCTTCTCCATGTTCATTCTTCCAGGATGTTACATGGCACCCATAAAGATACACCTAGAAAGGAGAAAGAATTTACAACATAAAGGCAAAAAATATTTATCTAAAACTGAAATAAAAGAACATTATGTAATTTATGTGTGAGAGAAGAATGAATTTACAATTAAAGCCAGACAACTTGATATACAACTGAAATAAACGAACATCTAGTGAAAGGACATCATGAAGTTAAAAAGAGAAAAATAAATAAATGATAAATCCTTAGAACTTTCAAAGTTGCACTATCAAAACAATGGAAAATGTGAACATAGCAAATCAAAATCATGCTTGATGAGGGAATAGCAGTCTAACAAGCATACTAGCAGTTCTATTTCAACTAATAGTCTGGTACCCATGGATGGTATGGTTAAGTTCTTACTAGATTCAAAAAAAATCACAAGTTGCACCAAACACCAACCATGCCAAAGACCTTGAGGTCTTGTAACATATGGTAATGCCCCCCCCCCCTGAATTTAAAAAAGAGTACAATAATAGAGGGAAAGCTCAATCAACAATATTGTACATAGAAGTTATACTTTAACTAGTTATCTAGTACTCAACTACTAATCATGGTTATGGCTAACGTCTTAAAAGATTCAAACAAGAAAAGGTTAAATCAAACACGCCAAAAACCTTTTGGTCCAGTGGCATCTATGTATGCCTCTTACTACCCATAAAAAAACTCAAAAACCCGGAATGAAAATAGTAGTGTTAAAATCACATTTTCACATTTCTGATAGTGCTTGATCTGTCTAAATTAAGATGCACATTTACTCATTTGCACAGCCGCACTGACCTTGATGAGGTCAATGTGCACATTCAACCAAGGGTCAGTTATTATTCATTGTGCAAGAGAGGAAGCATATTATAGGCAGCGTACTGCTGGCATGTCAAAGTGCACAGTCAACCAATTAATCACCAGAATTAATAAACTGCCAAAGAGGCAGCATACTGCTGTCATGAAATTTTTTTAATAATAGTACTTCAGAAAAATATTATCTACGTATATAGACATTCATTTACAAGCAATCGGGTACAAGTCTTAAATGTTACAGAAATACGAACTAAACCTAAATCGGAACCCGTACATCCAGTGATAGGATCTGTTAAATTTTACATCAGCATTAGGATCCAGTAGAACAGATTTAGATCGAGAGACTAGAAAAGGAGAAATCAATACTCTGATCTCAATCCACACCGTGCCGAAAGAGAGAGAAGAATTTATATATTCAAGCAAATCGAAAACAACACTTCACAGAGAAACTCATATACAAATCGACCTCCGACAGAGTATTGACATAAAAGAAAAAAACAACCAAAAGAGAATAGTAATTCAGGGAGAAATAGCGCTGCTACCTCGACGGAACTGCCGCGAACCTCCCGGAGAACGACTTTGTCGAGGCCATTGATGCCCTTACACAGCTCCACTGGAACCTTCTCGTTACGAGCAGCTGCCATCTCACAAACGCGCCTCAGCTTCCCTCTCTTTCAATTCCTTTTAGGCCCCCCACTTGGTTGTTTTGGTAAGAGTAACTCACACTGTACCATTTCAGCTAGCTAAAAAAGTACTACTCTTTTAGTCCCAAATTATTTGTTACATTACCCAAAATAATATTTATAGTTTTTAATTCATTCTATATAAAATTTGATAAACAAAAATATAATTTATATATTTAAAAATTATATTTATAAATTTTTCAAAACAACAAGTAACAAAAATACTTTTTTATCAAATAATATATGAATAAGGTACAAATAAACAAAGTTTTCATAATTTTGAATAGTGAAATGTGACATTTTTTTGGGATGAACAGGAGTAAAATTTAACCCCATTCAGAGCCAACGTGGTCATGTTGGCGTAACTTGAGGAGATCAACTGTCACTGCTTCTTGGCGACCTTTGAGGGTCAGGCGTGCGAGTGCTTCTACAAACTCCCTAAAGGATCGATCAATAGATGGAAAGTCTTGACGAGGAAGTTCCTCAAACATTTTGCGACAAGCCGCTAGAAACTCCCTTGAAAGTACTAAGTCTAAAATACATTATAGGTACATGTTCTTGGTGATCTACCAACCTTGAAGAATCCACAGGTTTGACGAGAATGGAAATGGGATAGTGTTAGGTAAATTATGTGATGCACTATATGTGTGATATATATGTTGCATGATATCACATGATTGTTACGAATTGTGGGTTTGCTTATTTGTTTACTTTGACGTTAGATATTTCTCCCTCGGCGACATTGCTGAGCGTGCAGTGTGTTTGTATACTACACGCAGGTAATAAAAAATGAACATAGAGTTGATCCCGTAAGGCAATGAAGAGGATGAGATGTGGGACAACATGGCTGATGATTTTGAATTATTAAATATTTCTGCATGACTTATTACGTTTTCGGGCATGAGTCCCAACTTGTGTTTGTTTTAAAATACTAAAGCTTTCGTATTGTTTGGTTTTACTTTGGTGATGGATTTTTAAAATATGATCTGTTTGAAAATATCTTTTATATATAAAATTTGGATTTAAACTCCCAGAATGTTGACATTTGTCATGCTGACTGGGATTTTTTTTGACACTTCATCAGTCATGTCATCAAAATGGACTTCCTCAATATTTCAAACGGGTTGGATAATGATTCATTACTTTGGGCGTCATTTATTTGGGCGACTCTCTGTGAGACTGAATTCATCCATAAGTCTCTACCGAAGAATGAAATGAGATATCGGTGAAGATGTGGAACTTTCCTTCGATTGCACCTCCCTGCGATAATCATCCTCGAATGGCTCCACCACGAGATATCAGCGGAGATGATATCGGAATTAATCTCTTTCCTTCTTCACGAAGATTCCAGCGATCGATACCAAGAATAGGTAAATTTCCCTTTTCTTAAAAAATCACAATTGTTCTTGGGATGATTGGCCTTCTTTCCTTCTTAAGACAATTAATCTCTGCGAAATTTCTTCTTCTTACGAATTTTCCGGTTCAAATCTCTGTGGATTTTCTACCCTTATTGCTGTAAATTTCCTTCTTGCGATTTAGGTCATATATAAATCAAATTTTAAGAAAGCCATTTCATCAATCTATTCTTTCCTTGTAGGGCGCGTTCATACCTAAAACCTCTGATTAATTGACATGTCTTCCAAACCGATTCACCCTTTGTTGAAGATCAATCCAACAAGTGATTCGAATGCTGGGGAGTTTTGGTTCGTGTGATTCGACTGTACAAGATGCCAGTGTACAATGATGAGAAGATGACGAATTCGATTGAGATGATATTCATGGATGAACATGTAAGAATTGAACTCTTATACGCATTTTGCATACAATATAAAATGTATGTTTATTAGGAATTCTTATAAATTTATGTATAATGGGTCTGCTTTCCTGGAAGCTTCTATTTTCAGCACCATAAAAATGATTTTTTTTAATTAAATTATTGAAGAGTTGAGCCTGTCCTTATTTTCATATTTATAGTCTGCTATTTTTGAAAATGTTTTATGGTGTGGAGTTTAGTTTTTAGTCTCTTGAAGTTTCTCCAGATTCGAAGTATTGAAAAAACAAAACACACTATAGTCTGTTCAGATTCTAAGTATTAAAAAACAAAATACACTATAGTCTGTTTAGTTTTTTTAGTGCCTATTTATGTTGAAGTTTCTCCAGTGCCTAAAATCATGAAACTAAAATTTTTTTAATAGTGCCTAAGAAGGAATTCTTATAATTTATGTAATAAGTTTACTTCAACATAATTTATGTTGAAGTTTACTAGTGTACTAAGTCTGTTGTCCTTGAATCTTCTATTTTCAGCACCATAAAAATGATTTTTTTATTAAAGTATTGAAGACTTGAGTCTGTCCTTATTTTCAGACATTATTTTCAGATTTATAGCCTGTTGTTTTTGAACATATTTTATGGTGTGGAGTTTAGTTTTTATAGTCTCTTGAAGTTTCTCCAGTCCCTAAGTAGTGAAAAAACAAATCAGACTATAGTCTGTTTAGTTTTTTATAACTAATGCCTGAAATGATAAGAAATATAAATACAAACAATCAGATTTATAGTATGCTGTTTTTTTTATCATATTTTTTGGTGTTCAGTTCATCATTTTTATAGACCTTGAAGATTCTCAAATGCCTAAGTCTTCAAGCTTATGAAATCCCCATAAGTATTGATGTTTCCTTGATATTTTGTAGGAAACTACTATCCATGTCACTGTAAGAAAAACTCTGGTGGGAACTTTTGAGAAGAAAATAAAGGAAAGTTCATTATATGTATTTGCTTACTTTAACGTTGGTAATAACAGTGGATATTATCGCACTTCAAGACATGACTTTCGCCTAAATTTTCAAGCAAGGACAACTGTCACTGAAACTAGTTGTGACAAAATACCACTTTATGGAATTAGGTTGGTTGCATTTCTGGAAATCTTGCATGCAGATTCAAACTATCCATATTTAGTCGGTAATACTCTTCCCTTTCGCCTCAAATCCATACTTTAATTTCTATTATATAATTATTAAAGAGGTGGATTATATTATATGGAATGTGTTATGGTTAAATTTGTTGAATATCATCATTATATTGCACACTATGGGGATTCTTTCAACTATTGAAAATGAACGAGATATACTCAGGGAGTCAAAAAGAACAAAGATGATTGTGATCACGTTGGAGGCTGAAGGGTATATTATTATTATGTTTCTTTCGTAAGAAAGGTGATGTTTTTTACATAACATATAGGTATTGATAGGTTTTTAACTTTGGTTGACAGACAAAGGTTGGATGCATGGGCGGATCTAGGTACATGTTAATGGGGGCAATTGCCCCAATGAATTTCAAAATTGTCCATAGTAGTACCCTAATTTTTTTTTTAAAAAAATAGTTATGCCCCCATTGAAAAATATAAAATACACATAATAAAAATAAATTTAAGTAGAAAATTAAAAAACTACCATTAAAAATAAAATATTTAAAATTTAATTGAGTCAAAATTAAAAATTATGTAGAGCAAATAAATTTCTAGGAAATATTTTTTTAGATTTTTCATTAATTATTGAATGCGTTATTAAGTCAAAATAATGTTTTTTTGTAATTTCACATGGCTATTTTGAAGAAAAAACAGAAGCGTTATCCCCGAACCCCGTAGTAGTCTCGCCCCCAGTCCTCATGATTCCTGTATCTGCCACTGCTTGGATGTTACTTTATTTGGTGAGTATGTTGACTTTCTTAAAAGCTTCTCCCCTCAAAAGTATAGTGGACTTTACTTATCCGAACTTGTTGGAGAATATGAGAAGTTATTCTTTTTTTGAAGACAGGGCATTACTAGCACTCACGCTCAAAGTTGTAGAGATGGTAAATGAATTTGTCTTATCCCTCATTCTCGGAGATGGTGTACTTGAGTTTTGATTCATCATGCTAAGCAGATTCAGATGTAGGTGTTGATGGCGACTGGATAACAATTGAGCTTTTGAATGAAATCAAATGTTCGAGAATCCCAAACCACAAGATAGTTTTTTAAAAAAAGGGTACTAATTATGTTACTAATGAACATTGACCAAACATATGAATTGTGTAATGGTATAAGATTAATGGTTGACGAGATGCGAAAGAATGTTATTGGTGCTATTGTGGTTTTGGGAAATTGAGTGGGCGAAAAAGTTTACATACCCCGGATGAATTTGGTACCGTCTGATCCAGGACTACCCGTGAAGTTCCAGAGAAGATAATTTCCAATAGTCTTATGTTTTGCTATGACTATAAACAAAAGTCAATGTCAAACATTATCATTTGTTGGATTATTTTTAACCAAGTCAGTGTTCACTCATGGTCAGCTTTATGTTTCTGTTTTGCGAGTGAAGACAAAGACATGATTAAAAATATTAGTCTTAGATTACAATGGAAATCCTTGCAGTCATACCTAAAATGTTTTATACCCTGAAGTCTTTCAAAAAATTTAGTATTAAAACAAACTTTGTTGTGTGTAGATTCAATTTCTCAAATATTATTCATTTTACTTTGCCTTTCTTCTCCGTGTTATTATAAATCATGTATGAAGTATATTTTCTTTATTCCGGAAAAAATATTACATTGAAAAAGTTCAGAATTGACAAGATATTCGTCCGAACCCATGCGTGACACGGGTAGGAGTACTAGTTGTGTTTTAAAATTTGACTTTATAAATAATGAAAGTGATATTTATTTGAAGACAGGGAGATATTAATTTTGAAAATTCACGAGTACGTATCTAGTTTCACTTTTAATAAAAATTTAGCCTAACAAATAGGAAAACCTTTTTTAGGATAGAGTAAAAACAGTTCAGTTCTGTAGCCACTCAAAGAGAGTACTTAGGGAGGGCATCATTCCTATTGAGACACTTACAGTGTGTTTTCTTTGCAAAATTGATAGTTTTTACCCCAAATTCCTTGGTAAATCCCTTCACCCAGTCCCGATCTCAACACATTCCTCAATCACGTCAATTGCACCAGCAAGTTTAGTCAATTTTTATGTCAAGATTTTTAACCTCAAAGTATCATAAATTACACTACGTAATTGACATGGTTGGGATATGAGTTAGGGTCAGGACTAGGTGGCGAGTTTACTAGGGGAATAGAGATAGGAACTATCAATTTTACGAATAAAGTATGTGTCTCAATTGGAATACTATCTTATGTAACCACTTTTTTGTAGGTCATTTTAAAAAAGGAAGCTATTTATGAAAAAAAATGACAAGTTTGATTTTCAAAGGCCTCTTTAGATCTGATCACTGCCATCAAATAAATTAGACTTTGATCACAAACTATATTGAATAAATTCCGCACCTTGTCCTTATAGAGATCTTAACTTTAAAAAAATGCTAGGGGTACACCAAATATGTACCCCACCCCCTCTTTGTCCACAAAAAAAGGCAAGAAAATTCAAAAAAAATAAGTAAATAAAAATCAAATAAAAATGTATGGTAGAGAAGGGGGTGGTGTACATTTGGGATACACTCCTAGTGTATCCCTAGCATTGCTCTAACTTTAATATAATTACTTTTTAACACCGTACTTTTGAGTTTTGTCAACTAGTCAACACCATTTATGAACGAAATTGATAGTTTTATTCTGACATTTTAACGGTTCACACCGATACAAAATATTATTTTACTTAAAAAAATTGTACTGACATTCTCTATCAATGTAAAACATCACATTATCATCACACTAGCACGAAATATGAATAGATTGGATACATGTCTTTTGGTACAAATTGAGATATAAAATTTGGTGTGCAATTGTACAAATAGTTAATCCAGATTGGAATCCGAGTAAAACGCCTCTCTTCCATCTCATTTCCACTATTCATTGTCTCCTCCGGTGATCTCAACTTCCCGCGACCGGTTATAGCTGGGCTGGTAGTGAGTGGATCCGTAAAAATGTCGCACAGCGATACAATACCTTTGCACAGCTCATCCCAATCCGACATTGACGAGATCGAGAACCTCATCAATTCCCATCCTTCTACCGTTTTACCAGCGCACCCACCTTCCCCTCTCCGCGCTTCCATCCCCGTATCTTCCTCCCCGTTCATCCCATCCAATCTCCCCCCACCTCCCGTCTCCAATGTCAGACCTGCCCCCGCCCCTCCGATTCCCCAGGCCCCACCCCTCCTTCCTTCCTCGTCCCGTCCCACTACAGGGCAGTCTGGTATTGACGGGACTGGGTTCGGATCTAGTCCAAATACACTTACGGAGCCCGTCTGGGATACAGTGAAAAGAGATCTTGCGAGAATTGTCAGTAATCTGAAACTCGTGGTTTTCCCTAACCCATTTAGGGAGGATCCTGGGAAGGCATTGCGTGATTGGGATCTGTGGGGGCCGTTCTTCTTCATTGTATTCCTCGGACTAACTCTCTCCTGGTCTGCATCGGTTAAGAAGGTACTACACATGCAAATTTTCACGCAGTTAATGATACAAAGCGAGAAATCTCTACCCAACTAATAGTTTTGACAAATAGAGGATTTAGCTTCATATTCCTGTGTTTCTATGATATTGTGTTTTTAATGATCCGGAGTGAAAAGGAATCGTTTTCCGTGGAAGGAAGTAAGTATCCCAAATGTTAGTTATTTTAAGTGTGTATATAATGAATATATTAAGTCTTGAGAAGAGGATAGAGGATTCAAGTGTATATCTCTGTGTGGAAGAGTGATGAGAAATGATCATTTTGAATGCTAACATTCTATAAATTCTTACTTACTGGTCCCACATTCTCTCATTGCCTTATGGGTTGATCTCACCAATGCTCTTAAACATGACATAAGTGATAGTATGAAGAGCTGTCTTGCTAAAATATATATTGCATTATTATAATTTTTGCACATCCAGCCTTGTAATTTCAAGAAGGTAATTCTTGACTTATGAATTGAATAGCACCATAGTTGTGCAATCCTTAAAGCATCAGTGTTCTAGTGATCCTCAGTTCTTGACTTGTGAAAATGGATCAAGAATATGTATTGGTCTTCTATGCATAAGAAGCACAAAACAAGTTGCTGAGGGAAATTGTTTACGTGTTCACGTCAGAAGCCATTAGTGTCATGTACTCATGGCCTAGTCTAGGTGATGACTATATGACACATAGGCAGCCAAGCAGCGGAGAATACCCGCCAGGGCAGCTCTCGTTGCCTGAGTAAAACTGGGCATTGAATGTTGTTGTCTAGGCGTTTCTGGCTATGCCTTGAATCTATTTCTTCCCAATTTAATTTGACCTGCAACCTTAACTGTTTTTTCCTGATTTCAGTAGTTGCACAAAACCTTAGTAAGAAGAAACCCAAATGGACTTAAATGAAAGAAAAACCCCTAAAGAAAAGCACCCCCTCCTCACTTTTGCCCTCTTTTTAAATTTTGTTTCATGGCTAATTTCTTTCTTTATGATTTTTTTTCTTTAGATAGGAGCCATATTCATAATGTCACTCCCTTTTGGCAATGTTTTGTCGTTTAATATACTGGGGATGGATGAATTAGTAATTATATATTGTACTATATACTCCGTAAAGTTTTATATATCTTCTCTCCTGCTGGGAATTTCTTGTTTTGACTTTTCGACTTAAACCAGTTAAACTTTGACTGCTAATAAATATTGTTATGAATTACTCTGTATATTTATCTAAATTCTTATTTCCAGTTTTGTCATGGTGGTCAGTGGTCCAAACCAACATCCTTACAAAAAACATTGGAAATGCTGCTTAAAAACACCTTCCCAAGACCCCCATAATGTGTGAGAGTTCTTGCATTTACTACTTCCTTTTTTTGGAAGAATACCATTGAAGAAGTTATACATTTACTTATGGTTTTTACTACTATTTGTAATTCTGTTTGCATTCCACTTTAATTCTTCTAAGAAAAAAGAGTTTTAGTAATCCCTCCTTTAAACAGTGATGGTCTGAATCTGTTATTTTGTTTTTAAATTTTTCCGCAATCATCTTCATTTCCCAACGAGTTAAAGCACCCTTATCTACCAAAGTCTCTTTGCATTCTTAAGGCTATGCTTACTTTCAAATATTAGGAGGAACTTTCTCTGTTGATTTTGGTGTTGGTTCTTTGATGGTATGCCATATATTAACCCCCAAGTACGTGACAAGTTGACAAAAACTGTGTTTTATTTATGATGAGAATAATGTGTGCGATCATTTTTCTCATTGTGTTTATCTGCCTATTTATCTTGTTATTTATATATAATCAATTTGAGTTTCACAAGTTTTGCTCCGTACGACTCCATATAAAGCCATGTTCGAAGATATTTCATCATCCCAAGAATTCATTGAAGGACTCTGGTTTTAAAGTCAACCTTCATTTTGTCTAAAATTCATGTAGATTAGGACAAGCTGTAATTTACTCAATTGCTTATCTGCCCCAAACAAGTTTTTTTTAATAACTACAAAAAACAAAAGAAAAGAGCACAAAATGTATTGTAATATGCAAGACCAGGCTGATGGTTATAGGACCAAAGTGTACACGAATTCTGGTACATTCATGCTAATCTTGTAGAGCTTGCAAGTCTCTTGTTCAATATAACTGGCTAATGGTTAACATTTCAAGAGACTAATTTCTGTTTCTTTTTCTTGTTGCTGACATAATTCTGCTGCAGTCTGAGGTTTTTGCTGTTGCTTTTGCACTGCTTGCAGCAGGTGCTGTGATTCTGACACTGAATGTATTGCTGCTGGTAATGCTCTCTCTCTCTCTCTCTCTCTCTCTCTCTCTCTCTCCCTCCCATCCCTCTCACCCACACCAGATCTCATTTAGGAGCATTTAAAAAACCATTCTTGGGCCACAACCACAAGCTTGAGCTTTTGGTTGAGTTGGTTCATTGACATGGTAGGTTCAAAACTCAGTGCCACCCAATATTAAATAAAAATTAAAGTTTCACGTTGAAGGCTCAAAGAAGTCACGCCTGCACGTGAGGGAGCGTGTTAGAGTATTTAAAAAACCATTCATTGGCCACAACCACAGGCTTGAGCTTTTGGTTGAATTGGTTCCTTGACATGATGTATGGACACACCTACACACATGAATGGACACTTTTTTTTTTCTCTAAACATCATTTTTGGGACATACTTCTTCCTTCCAAAATAATGTGTTCTCGACTTCCCGTTTCACTTTTTGAGGTCAAAATTGAAAAGCTTTGATCACGAAATCCAAAAAAAAAAATTGAAAAACTTTGACGATGAGGAATTGAACATTTGTATTGATTATATCATATGATATCTCTATCAATACAATTTAAAGCTGCTAAATAGAGTTGTCTTCACTGCAGGGCGGTCACATAATCTTCTTCCAGAGTTTGAGTCTGCTCGGGTACTGCCTATTTCCGCTTGATGTTGGCGCTCTTATCTGCATGGTGATGGACAATGTAATAGTTAAGTTAGTGGTTGTTGGTGTGACGTTGGCATGGAGCTCTTGGGCAGCATATCCGTTCATGAGCACCGCCGTCACTTCTAGCAGGAAAGCTCTTGCACTCTATCCTGTTCTTCTCATGTATGTATCTGTTGGCTTTCTGATCATCGCCATTGATTAGTGTGTTGCTGCTGGTGGCTTGTTATATATTGACATAAAGACCAAAAGGTACATGTCTGACAATCACATGGAAAAATGTCTCACACCTGATTTTGTTTGTTGTGTTACCTCCTTGAGTGTATCAACTTTTACGGAATGTATGTGTTTTAATACTCCAATGCTAGTTCCAATACAGTTTTGCCTCTGAGAACAAGTTATATACCCCTCAGCCGCTCTATGTTTCACAATTGCAAAAAGCGTGAAATACCAGTTAGTCAATGCAACTTTCGACGCTCATCATGGGTCATCTGGACACAGCCGCTCTATGTTTTAAACATAGGGGTCAAACTGCGTACATCCGACCCCCTACCCCGCAATGGGCGGGAGCCATTGAGGCACTGGGGTAATGTTGTTGTTTATTCTCAATTTTTGAGAACGCATTCCCAGACCTTCAACACATTTTCAAACTTTGAACTCATTTTCAAACTTTCAACACATACACATTTTCAAACTTTGAACACATTTTCAAACTTTCAACACATTCACCTTATTCCATAATGCATTCTTAGACTGCCATAGCCCATAGTGCATTCTCATATTTCCACAACGCATTCTTAGACGAGTCCTTTTTATTTAACTAGTACTCCCTCCGTCCATAAATAAAGTTCCCATTTTCCTTTTCGGTCCGTCCACAAATAAAGTTCCCATTTCTTTTTTTGGCAACTTTTCCTTGTTAAAATGACTTATGTACCCTTATCCCCTTCATATTTTCTTTTTTCTTTTTTCCTCCACCCCTGCCACAATCATTCCTTTTCTTCTCTCTTGAGCTTCTCCTTTTTTCTTCTTTGCAGCAACTTCCGGCTTTTGTTTTTTTTCTTCTTCTTGTTCTTATTCTTTCCGATCTTCTTCTCTTCTCCTCCACCGAACCCTCTTCATTTTTCTTCTCTTTTCTTCCACCGACCAATTTTTCTTTCTTTTTCCTTCTTTTTTTCTTCTTCTTCTTCCTTTTCTTCTTACACTTATCTTGAAGCTTCATTTTTGCACAGTAGCCTCACCAGTCACTGCAAATGCCCGTCGTCGTCGATTTTGCAGATCTACTCATCCTCCGTCATAATCTCGAATCACGGTGGTGCTGGCGTGGATGGCGATTGTTGTCCAGGAGAAGAAGAGGAGGGGGAGGAAGAAGCTGGCGATTGCTCAGATCTATTCATCCACCGTCGTCGATTTTGTAGATCTGCTCATCCTCCGTCATCATCCGCGAACCACGGTGGTGCTAGCGTCAATGGTGCTTGTTGTCAGGGAGAAGAAGAGGAGGGGGGGGAGAAGGCGGCGATTGCTGGCTGGAGCCTACGATGGCCGCTGGTAGAGAGATGGTGTGGTAGATTGATTAGGGGTATAAGTGGAAAGTCAATGTAATTTTTATCATACATTAATATGCGTGCCCGGTCAAACCGGGAACATTAATTATGGACGGAGGGAGTATTTTCACCCGTGCGATGCACGGGGTCGACAAAATTTTTGTCGATTCTGAATTTTTTTTAATGCAATATATTTCCCAGATCAAGTAAATATATGTCTAACCCAAATCTTTATCAATGGACAAAAACACCAAGGTAGAATAAATAATATTTGAGGAATTAAAAATGTACTCAAAAATGTCTTTTTTAATTCCAAACTTGATGGCATGAAGAATAAGAACTTAAGTACTACTTTTCATCTCCTAGAATAAGGATAAGACAAATTCATTTACCATTCAACAACCTCAAGCATGGGTGCCAATAGTACACTATCTTCAAACACATGTAAATAATACTTTTATTAAAAGGGTGTACTCAATAAAGTATTCGAGATACCTAAAATGAGTTATTTGTTTTCATATCTTGTTCTGTATACCATAAATATACAATTGTGTAAATTTTGGTCTTTCACCATATTGTGACACTAAACATGGTATGTGATGATGAATGTGTCCGCTGAGAGTAAATTATTGCTCAACCATTGTTGTGAGATGTATCAATATTTCCATTTATATATGTTAATGAAAACATACAATTGTTTTTTTTTAAATTTTTCATGGTAATGAGAACTCTTCACACCAAGACCATAAAATAAATTATAGAACAAATCTGATGATTTTCCTTAGAAAAGGCAACTAAACTTTTTCTTTGATGCAACAAATTGAAAACTTTAAATGTTTTGAATCTTTATTCATTTGATTCTTTCTTCATAGTTCATGTCATAACAAAGTTTCCCTAAATTCACACATAAATTAAAAATTCCAAAAAGGGTTTATCTCTGAAGGAAAAATAATATGTAGGCAGTCTTTTATATATATTTAGCATTCTACACAACTTACATGCTTCAGATAAAATCTAAACATATTTTTAATTTTTATTTCTCTAAATGCAGGATAATCTAAAATCGATTCCACTAAGGTATCTTGAGTAGATAAACCTTCTACCTCAACATCTAAATTTAAAATATATCGAGTGTGTCCACCATATTAATTTACGTACTATTTCTTACATTGTTTATAATACTTTATACATATAATTAGTTAATACAAAAAGACAATAGTTGTATTATCACATTCAAAGACATTAGTAGAATGGGTTATAGAGATAGATCAATTCTCTTCTGTCTCTTATGCACTTGAAAGCGCGATGAAGCGTGTGTATAATTGTTTCGTGGCTGGAAAATTATAGATGATTTTTTGGGAAATATGTACTGGAACGTGTTTGCAAAGTACGTTCTTTCTCGAACGTGTTTGATGATGCGAGTTTATAGCCGATGACGATCCCTCTCCTTCTGTATTTGTAATAACCATCGTAAAAAATAAATTATAGTAATTTTTTTTATCTAAAAACTTTAAATACAATTTTTTATTATCCACTAATATTTGTTACATTGATGTCGATGGTTCAATGAATAAATAAGAAAGAATATTACTCCCTCCGTCCCTAAATATTTTTTCACACTTGTATTTCCGAGACAAAATATGAAGTTTTTTCAATTCATTTTATTTACATATTGGTATAGAAATAAAAAATAAAATTTACATATCAAAAAACTACATGAAAAGTTCATCGGAATAAGAGGTGTCAATAATATTTTATTATATCAAATAACTAATGAAAACATAGAAACAAACAAAAGTTCTCGCGAGTGCTGAAAAAGCAAATGTTGCAAATATTTAGGAACAGAGGGAGTACTTATTTATATTATTTTGACATAGATGTCAAAATAATTAGCACGTTTTATATTTTTTAAGAATTAAATTTAAAAGTAATTACATTTATAAAAATTAATATTACACCATATATATTTCGATTAGGAATACGAAATAGTATTTAATTTCTTACACATAAATACTCACCAAGTCTTGATCATCTTACAAAGTTAAAAATGAAAAAAATATAATTTTTGTTACTTGTAAATTTTTACAAAGCTAGACATGGAAAATAATAATTTTAAAACGGATAATACTAATTTTAAAATGGAACATACTTTTTATTTGATTTAGATTTTTTTAATATATACGGAATAAAATTAATGCTCTAATAAATAAATGTGCCCATAAAAATCCATTTTCTTTTATATATTTGTTTCTGTTTTTTAAATAATTAGAAAATCTCTCCAATTAGTATTAATTCAAAGAAAAAAAATTAAAATATATTTTCGTTTAGTCCTACCAATCTATATGTTCTGAGAGTAATTTTAGTTGTTTTGATTATAGTTTTTGAATAGGTGTTTTTTTTTTAATTTCAAAATATACTATTTAAATTTAAATATTTTCCAATAATGAATTAAAATATAAAAGTTTTTAAATGCGATTATACGGAGAAATTTGTGTGTAAAAAATACAAAATTTAATTTCCGCATAATAAGTTTTTTTGTTAACTTTTTTTTTAAATATTACTTGGTCTGTCCCTGAGTGTTTGTCCACTTTTGACTTTTGGAACTGTTCATCTAAGCACTTTGACTCATCAAATTCTCTCAATGTGTAAGCCTAAAAATAGTCATGTGTGATCTTGTTTGATTCGTCTTAACATTTAGATTATTAATATATAATTTTTATAATTTTTTAATATACAAATTACAAGATAAAATGGATTAAAGAAGTGAATTGGATGGTGTGCAAAAATGAAAGTGGACAAACACTCAGGGACGAAGGGAGTACTTGCTAACATGGCATGCTGTCATGTCAAAAAAGTTGTCCAATAAGCACGCCACATGTCACAATTCTAGAAGCCCAACCCGTTTGAAATATTGAGGAAGTCCATTTTGATGACATGACTGATGAAGTGTCAAAAAAAGTTCTAGTCAGCACGCCAAATGTCGCGATTCTGCGAGTTGAACTCTCAAATTTTATATATAAAGGATTTTTTACATATGGTATGTTTGGGAACATGTATTTTGATTTCAAATCCAGATTTGGTTTAAATTCCATGTTTGAGAAACTTAAGCATTTTGAATTTAGATTTGAATCAAATTCTTTACATTCAAAACAAAGCTTAATTTGAAATCCATGCACCTCCCCTTGTCATTTGAAATTCAGGATTTCAAATTATGGA
Organism: Cuscuta campestris; assembly: GCA_900332095.2. Lineage (NCBI taxonomy): Eukaryota > Viridiplantae > Streptophyta > Magnoliopsida > Solanales > Convolvulaceae > Cuscuta > Cuscuta campestris. Next base: position 767,147 of record OOIL02001679.1, read on the forward strand.
ATTGAAATGCATGAATTGAAATGAAATACTAGTTCCCAAACACTACCTTAGATAATTCACTTTTCAGTGCAAATCTGCTGTTGGAAAAAAGAAACAATTTTCTTATTGAGCCTGAAAACAACTTCATAACGCATTCTCATAAATTCGCAATGCATTCTCAGAATGTGAATGTTTGAGTCATTTCAATGATGAATTAAGATAAAAAAAACTCTCCGAAATTTCAGAGGTTGGTACAAAACAAAGAATACATACCTGATTTTATAATTCGAAACTTCATGGATGTTAATTACAAGACATAAAAATGGATGGAAATTCATGCGCCTTACAAACAGATTGGAACACTATATGTGCAATTAATCAAGGATTTAAAGTTGACTGGGCTTAATTTGAGGCGATTGAGAAATTTCATTACCCATTTTCTGTAAAAGATATTGATAGTTTATTGGGACATGCGGGGTTTTACATATGTTTATAAGGGATTTTTCTAAAACTGCTAAACTCTTAACTCGAATTTTAGAAAACGTGGTCAAACCCGGACCGGACCGGACCGAGACCGGACCGGGACCAAATTAGAGGAACTTTGTGGACCGAGGACCGGACCGCTTAAGGTAAGGACCGGCCCGGGACCGGACCGGGACCGGAACGAATAAATGTAATTTTTTTATTTTTTTAAATTAGGTTTTATTTATTTAATTTAAAGTTTTCAATTGTAAAAAAATATTACTACAATTAATTTTTCATGTGTAACATACACTAAACATTTTCAAACATTGATGTTTTTATTTTTTTAAACTTTAAATAAAATATATATCCTTCATCCGTATTACATAAAATTTATTTGTAATTTTTATTTTACATATAGAATATTCTTCTTCTTACTGTTTTTTCCCTTTATTGTAATATTTTTTTTTGTTTTTGGTTTTTTTGATAGACGGATACATTTTTTTACTATTTTTGTTCATAAGATTGTTTATAATATTTTTTTGTTGATTGGAGTTTTATTACTGATAAAGTACAAACTTAAGTTATAGTATTGATACATTAATTTGAAATGCATTATATCGCTTATGTAAAGATAATGTTTACTTTTTCACACTTTTCATGTTATAAATATTTAAATATCATTAGAATTAATATCTTATTTTGAATTGGAATATATTCAAAAAAAATTATACGGAGTATTAAATAATAAAATCAAAATATTTTAAAAACTTTTAGTATTAAAGTTAAATTAATTTTAAGTATAAGAAAAAAACTTTAAAACTATATTAGAAAACTATATAAAAAACAAATATTTTTTTAAAAAATAAAATGTAACCGGACCATCGGTCTGGATCGAAACCCGGTGGACCAGACCGGACCGGAACCCGAATAAGGAAAATGTGAGGACCGAAGACTGGACCGAATAAGGACCGGTCCAGACCGGTCCGGTCCGGTTTTGGCCGGGTTTTGGGTCGGTCCGGGTTCGGACCGAACCCGGACCCGGACCTAGTTGCCTTTGATGCTTTAAACAAGAAGTTAATTGAAGCCCCAGTCCTCCCTGCCATTGATTGGGCAACTTGTTTGGATATGATGTGTGAAACAAGGGACTTCGTAATTCAGGCTATTTTGGAACAACGTAGGTACAACCGCTTCAAGCCCAGCCCATTTACTACATTAGTAAGCAGACCTTGGTTGGACTGCAACTTAATTACACTATAAGTGAAAATTAATTTCTTGCAATCATTTTTGCGTAAGAGAAGTTTCGATCCTACATATTATTACTACGTACTTACTAAAATAATTATCTATATTTGTCACTCACCACTGAGATATTTATTGAAGAAACAAGATTCTAAATCTAGACTTTGGCATTTGGTACTTTTGTTACAAGAATTTAATTATGAGATTTTAGATAGACAAGGTTATGCTAATCAAGAATCTAACTATCTTTCTAGGTTAGACGCTGGATTAGTAGACAAATTTGATAATACTTAAATTGAAGAGTTGTTTTCTTAAGAGAGATTTTTTTAGCGTTTATCTTGCTATTGAGAAACTGTGGCACACAAACATAGCCAACTACTTTGTTGGGGAAGTCCTACCACCTGACCTCTCATACCACATGAAAAAGAAGTATTTGATATCGAATGTATGAGTATCATTGCTAGGGAGTCCGATAGGGTCTTCTTCAATGTAGGCGGGGCTCATGGCTTGGAGCACAGTCCGCCTACGTCCATTATTCTCCTCCATGAGTTGGGGATCGGGGTGGTCAACCTCTATTTCCTCTTCTCTTTCAGAATCCTTTCCGGGCAAATTTTTCAAATAATTTTGTCGAAGGATTTCTTCAGGATTTTCAATAAATAGAGCAAAACTACCCCCACTAGTTGAGCGGGTTTGCATGCAGTTTGCCAAAATATGTAAAATATGCTAGAAAATCGACCTAACCAATTTTCTACTAGGCTAACTATAAAATTTATAATAGAAAAATTATATTATGCGCCAATCCCCGGCAACAACGCCATTTGATGAAAGAGTTTTAGCGGTAGTAAATTTCCCTCGTGAAGAGTTCCATTTATTCTCGTGTCGTATTCACGTGGATTGGTGTAAAAATAATTTTTCTATTAAATTCGGTGTTGATGTCAGGCAAAATTTTACTCATCGGTGTTGGAAGCCTTCTAAATTCGAAAGGTTTTTGTGGTTTGAATTTGAAAAGGGAATATGAATTGATTTCAGGTTTTTGTGATTTGGGCAAAGTAATGCTATGATTTATTTGACAAAAAGGGAATATGAATTGATTTCAGGTAGTAGGAATTTTTCAAATAATATAACTAGTTGAATTATTAAATTAACTACTCGTAATTAATTGAGCTAGTGAGTAATCATGTCACAATAACTCCATTAATTATATCCTATCTCTAGGCTTTATTAATTAGATAGAATTGATTGACTAAATTATTTTTCTCATTCATGGACAAATGGACATACTAATTTTTTAAAAATTAATTAATAAATTGGCCAGATTAATTAATTAGAACATATAACAATTACTAACAGCATAACATTTTAATTAATTAATTTTTCTATTCAAACATAATCATTTTTCCTGCGTACCTACTATCCTAATTTCAATTCACATCCCTAATATTCTTAGAAGGACATATTAATAAAAAGAAGTACATAAACTAAATAACAAAACATTTTTATAACATTAATAATAATAATAAATACTTACAGCTTCCAGAGAAGCGGAATATGAACAGATCTAGAACTGAAATCCCGAAATAAACTAGAAACTACAATTTTTGCGGCTTATTTCGCCACTTTAGGAGGAGGAAAACGAAGAGGATGATTGATATTGTGAAGGCTGAACGACGCTTCCTTATATAGGCCTTGAAATCTCCGGGGCTAGGTCTCGGACGGCCGCCCGACTGGTAGCCCAAGAGGGAATATTCGAATATTCCTTCGCAAGTTGATGCCAGTTGCTATTTTTTTAACAATGTATCCCGGGGATGTTTCTAGGGCGGTCGCCCAGCAGGTAGCCCCGCAGCAGATTTCAATTATCCTTGCAAACTTGCCGCCACTTTCCTTTATCTTCAATTTGAATTCTCGGGCTGGGTCCAGGGCGGTTGTCCAGCAGGTAGCCCGACCCAAACTAGGAATTTTAGCTTCGAACTTTTGTGGCGAGTTCTATATTTTGCGCTGAAAACTTTTCTCTTCTGGAGCTACGAGCGAATTTGAGCTTAAACATCTCAAAAAATTTTATTTCCTTCAAAGTTTTACTCCGTTTGAATCAGTTTTTGTTTGAAAATTTCAAATTTGTTTTAAACACACTTTTTATAAACAAAATGACAACTTTGAGATATTTACGAAAGAAAATGAATATTTTTATTTTAAATTAAATTTATTATACACAAAAACATTTAAAATGAGTAAAATATAATAAGTACAAAGTGTACTTATAAGCTTCCAAAACACCATTTTAAGTTTCCAAATTCATTTTAACTCTACAGAAATGTTCTCTAACATCCATAGACCATTTTCAAACAATTAATTCGAATCTTTAACAACAATTTGAAGGTTCTTGATTCTAGGTTCACCAAAAATGTATTTTCCATTTTATGGCACATAACTCAACCAAATGATCATTTATGAACGTAGAAACGATCTATATGCATATTCTAAAACTTAGATATATATAGGGTCACACTTTAAGCTCAAATGAAGGAATTAGAAATTTTCCAGTGAAACTTCCGGTGACGATTATGGCTATTTCCAACGACTTTAAGCTCTTCGGGTAGCACCACTTAACTCTCCACACTTAGAGGGACACAAAGGAAGATGATGGATACACTGGAATGGGGGTATCCGGCCCAATAGGGAAAGCGGCCAAGCATTACCCAATTCATATAACAAATCAAGCCCACTCGGCTGAGCAGAATTGAGAAAGAGACCAGGGTCCCAAGGACACTACCGCATCTGGATACATACCCACGCTCAGCCCAAAAAGCACGTGCTCGGCCTCGGAGCATAGTCGGCCGACTCTCCGTAGGAGGTCCCTAAGACTAGGCCATGAGCACTCAGCCTGAGCTTCACACTATCGGATCTGGCCCACTACGCATGGGGAACTGCATGCCTTTTCAAATCAGTGGGCCCATGATAGGACCCCTACCACGCCTCTAGCAGATTAGCTGTAGCCACCCTATTGTAACCCATCATTTGAAGCTACCCTAATGATAATCATGTGGTTGGAGCCGCTAGTCCAGCGACTGGATCTTGGTAGGCCCGGCCCGTTAGGTCATGGACTAACGGTCGGAAGGCCCATCTGTAGTTTGTATATAAACCTCTCTTCAGGAGGGGAAGAGAAACATTCATTTTTGCATACTAGTAAGTAGTATCCATAATCCTATCGATTCTTGACTTAGTATACTCGACTCTCGTTCGATAGTCTTTGCCTAGTCTCCTGGCCCCCCGGGTTCTATAACCCAACATTGGTGCTCTTGTTGAGAGTGTCGAACACATCAAGCATGCTCCAAGAATGACTAGATCGAGAAGGGTCACCAGATCATCCACCGCCAACAACGGGGGTGGCATCAAGATGACTGTGATGGCACCAGCGAACACATGCCAAGATGACCTGGACATCAGCTTCAACAGTGTCACTAGCCAAAACAATACCGACCTTCGTCACTGCATTGCCAAGATGAACTCGACATCAGCCTCAACAATTTTACCTAATCAAAATGACTGTGACGGCACCAGCAAACACACGCCACAAACGGAGAGGGGCCCCTCCAGCAAGTATCTGCTAAGTAACCACGGTTGGGAGGGCAGTGGAAATACAAAAATTTAAGCTCCCAATAGTGAATACTAGCCCAAGAACACGTACTAAAACTATAGCTAGAGATAGAAAATTATACCTTCTCCGGTTAGCGGTAATGACGTTGAATCGGGGAAAGGCGTTGAATGAGCAAACGTAGCCGTTCAAACGTCCGGCCTCCAACTTTGACACACGAACAATCTCCGGAGTCTACTATAATCTTTATGCTAGTAAAGATTATAATAGTATATTTGATATAAAGATTTAAGAGGGATAATATTAATCTTGTGTATTAAATAGTAGAAAATATATCAATAATATTTTAAAGAAAATATTATAACAATTTTCTACACCCCAAATTATTTTAGCACCCAAAATAATTCTCTCTCTCTCTTCTCCTCTCTTGGCCGAAAATCTTCATTTAATGGAGAAAGAAAATGATTCACTTTATAAAATAAAATAAAACATAAACAATTATAAAAGGACAAAAGGGTTTGTCAAATTTTCCTCCTCCACATATTTCAAAGTAGGAGACAACTTCACCATGCAATGTTTGTACGAAAATAATAAAGGGGAAGGATTTAATTCTTCTCCTCTCAAATGTTTAAAGTGTATTTTATTTGACATCAATAATTTTTATGATATAAAATAAAATACCCAAAACATTTTAAAACAAGTATATAAAATATAATTTAAAATAGTTTTTGTCAAAATAATTATTTACATAATTAAAATGACACCCCATAATAAAATGTACACAATAATATATATATATATATATATATATATATATATATATACGTATATTATATTAAAATATTTTATTTTACTATTTTACAATATACAAATAAAATATTATCCCTTCTTTATATATATATATATATATATATATATATATATATTCGTACATAATATATATACGTATATTATATTAAAATATTTTATTTTACTATTTTACAATATACAAATAAAATATTATCCCTTCTTATAATCCTATTCTTTAAATTGTCCAAAGTGTGCGACCCATATAGGCATTTATAAAAACTGGCCACAGTATTTATGAGCACCGCAGTCATGATTGGAGCATGGCTGGATCCACCCACCAAACCGTCAGGACGGAGGCACGATTCCAGCATATACATCTCCGCAAAACTCTTTGCCGCCTGGTTAATGGCGGGGACATCAGATGAAGTTTCTTGGGAAGGCATGGACTAAGATAGGGAATTGACGAACTAACCTTCTCTTTGGACGGGGCAACGAAATATGGACGGGCGGCGAGTTTGATTCGATGCAAACGACAGCGAACGATCGGAACACAATCACAGCAAAACGACGAAGAGTGGAAAGAATTGGGAATTTTGAAGTATATATAGTGAGGGATCCGACCCGACCCGAATAAGGCATTACATCACAGCAGAATGGAGACGTGGAACGATCTTAACCGTGCAAAAACGAACCGGCACGGACGGATATCAAGAAAAGGCATAATGGAGGGACGTTACACGTCCCAAGGTGACAATCATGATTTCAAATGTGAAAATTCGACACGTGTAAAATCCTTTGCCGCCTTCTAGCACTCCTCAACTCTCGTTCACACTCAGGCTAAGCACTGGGGACTCCTATACTCGGCTCGGGATTTTCCAAGAATTTTTCAAAACTTTTGATAAATCCAGAAGATTTTATACTTCCACATTACCTCGACACACTCGTCTTGGAAAGTGGGAGACTAATGTTAGATACCCTGGAATGGGGCTATCCGGCCCAATAGGGAAAACGACCCAGCAAGGCCTAATTCATATAAAAAATCAAGTGCATGCACTCGGCTGAGCAGAACCGAGAAAGAGACCAGGGTCCCAAGGATGATACCACATTTGGATACATACCCACGCTCAGCCCGAAGAGAACGTGCTTAGCCTCGGAGCTTAGTCGGCCGACTATCTGCAGGAGGTCTCTAAGACCAGGCCATGCACACTCAACCTTAGCTTCACACTACCAGATCTGGCCCACTGCGCATGGGGAACTGCAGGCCTTGTCAAATCGCTGGGTCCATACCCCTGCCACGCCTCTGTAAAATTAGTTGTAGCCACCCTATTGTAACCCATCATTTGTAGCCACTCTAATGATAATCGTGTGGGTGGCGCCGTCAGTCGAGCGGCTGGATCTTGGTGGGCCCGGCCCGTTAGGTCATGGACTAATGGTCGGAAGGCCCATCTGTAGTTTGTATATAAACCTCTCTTCAGGAGGGGAAGAAGGTCGTTCATTTTTACATACTAGTGTTGTAACCCCATAAAATATTGCTTAAAATTTATTATAAAACAAAAGTAGTTTTGAATATCATTTGGCCCAATAAGGAACATTTATATGTTTGACCAAAATAAATGGATTTTCAAAATGATGACTTTTTGTTAAAAACTTATTTTTATGGATATGTCTCGAAGAGACGAATCCAATGGTGCAATTTATGAACAAATCTGATTTATAGATTTCAAGCTATGACGATTTTAAATATTACAATTTATAACTTTGACCCATAAATTAAACTCAATTCAAAAGAGATTTCATAAGATTAGAAATACCATAAATTAAACTCATTGACACTTGACAATACCATATTTATCATTTGGATTTAATTCATATATTTTTATCTCACTCATATTATTAAATTGATTTATCACCGACAAAAACCCAGACATTAAAAAAAATAAAAGTTCTCAGAAAAATATTTTGATTACGTCAAAATTCTAGTTTTGACAGTCTCATTCCAAAAATACAATCCGTTTTCAATTCGGAGCAGTTTGGGCGGAAAAGTGTGTACCGTTTGGAGTAAACTCTTCAGTTTTGGTAAAAAGCCAAAACTTAAATTATCAAATCTCTTCCAAATCACAGATCAGCCCCTCCCAGCTCCACTTTTGCTCCATTAGCTACCTAAAGTCCTCCCCTACATAATGCTTCCAAAGTATTATGCTATAATACTCCACCCTTATCATTATCATCATCATCTTCCACCATCATCACCATCATCTCATCTCTCTGCTCACCACACTCTCTCTGTCGGCCAAACATCAAGGAAAGAAAGAAAACATCACAACTTCATAGTTTGGTGCCAAAAAGAAAGAAGGAAGAACAAGAAGAAAACATAAAGTTCTAAATCCTAAGTCCAAAAACGTAGCAGCAACTTCAAGGTAAACACTAAATTTTTCCATCCATTATCTCGAAATTCTTTCTATACCAAAGTTGTAGCTTCGGACGTTACGAATCCACCCCAACAAACGGTTCGCGATTTCGTTAAGCAATGAAGAAGATATGGCCAAAATATCGGGACTACGCCAGTGGTGGCGAGCTCCTCGGGTTGGCTATGTGTCTTCACCAAATTTATATATATTCATTCCAACACTCATCATAAACTCTCTAATAATTATTAGGAACTTACGGGAGGTATCGTAGAGAGGGTTTGATGTTGGAATATTGAAGCTAATGAGTTGATCGTCAGAATCTTTGTTCATGAACATATTTGAAATCCTGGCAGCACATATCTATCCACTTCTAATCTATGTTAGGCATGTTTAACTTCATTATTTTAACATGGTTTCTTCACAAAAGTTATAGCCTTACATCTTAGGAATCCACAGAATCAAATGGTTTGCAATTCAGTGAAGAAACGATGGAGATATGACCAAAATACGGCAGACTGTCCAATTGTGAAGGGAATGACGAAGTTGGTGAATTTCAACGTTGTTTTCACTCCCGTTCTTTTGCAAGGTTTCGACCATTGATTTCCAGTTCTGTACCCTTGCGTTAGAATTATCGAATCATTCATCACAGATGTACATGTATATATATATAAATAAATTCATATGTTAAAAACATATCCAAAAATATATGTGATACATATATATGTCATCTATGTGGTGAGATCAAAATACACCAAATCCATAAAGTTAATATACACATAAGTAAATATTAACATTGGAAATCAACCCAACAACATGTATATGTTAACCAAAGGTGTTTAAAAAACTTAAAGAAGTATTTTAGACACTCAACATATCAAGAGTAAGATTCGCAGACCCGAACGGCCGAAGCAAACGGTCGACCGTCATATAAAATTATCAAAACGGACTACGACTGTCCATAGAAAGGTCGACTGCCGTAGCCAAATGGTCAACTGTCGCAGCCCAGCCGAATGCTGCCACATCCAAGCATCCAACAACGGTCGACCGCCGGTCAAGCACGCTTGACCGTCATGGTGATCCGATTTTCCGAGATGACTAGAATCACGGTCGATTGCCCTGTCAAACGGTCGACCGTTCCGAGCTCCGTATCTTATTAAAATGATATTTTAATCATGTTTCATCAAATTAAACTCATGCATGATTATATACTCATATTGTGTGCAAATTGTTCATATTATATGATTCATTTCATCATTCATATCACATCATATGCATGCGTAAGAGATCATGCCTCGTGCGTCTCTCATAGCGCGATTTCATATTGAAGCATAACACATCATATGCATGTGTAAGAAATCATGTCTCGTGCGTCTCTTATAGCATGATTGTGCGGGACTTAGTAGTTTGACATCACACGTTCGGGCTTACTATATGTACATGGTATTAAGGCTTTCGAGTACCACCCACATATTGTTTCTAGTCTCATCTCATTCGTGAGACTAAGGTGGCGTGAGTTCGCCGTACAAACTAGGCGAATCTCATAGCGCAAGGGTCATCCTTGCACGTTAGTTCATGCATCATGTTATCATCATCAAGTACAATTATATTGATTACATAGGTCGTCATGTAATCATCATCAAGAATAATCATATTGATTAAATGTGCCATCAAGTAATCATTATTAAATATTTATCATCATAAATTATTAACTTCATCATATAATATAATGTGCCATATGATGAATATTGTTATACATTTTTGTGGACGTATATACATGTATATGTATATGTCTATGTTTGTGAATTATTCTACAATTCTAGCATGGTACCACTCAGCGGTTTCGCTGAGCGTGTAGTTTGTATTTTTCGTTGACTACACGCAGGCAAATGTTTGATCATCAAGATTTTAAATGTGTCATGATTTGATTATTATTGTACTTCCGCATTACTCTGAAAATATTTTTAAACGGATCGCGATTCAGAGTCTGTAAATTTAACATTTATTAGTAATTGTCATTTTCAAATGTCAAGCGAAATTTTTATTTAACTCCAGTTTCACCTTAATACGTGTAATTCCGGGTTATACAGATTAGGGTGTTACAAGTATCCATAATTGTCTCGATTCTTGACTTAGTATACTCAACTCTCGTTCGATACTCTTTGCCTAGTATCCTAGGCCCCCGAGTTCTATAACCCAACAAAAGAAAAATGGAAAGAAACAGTGTGCAGATGAAGGAGAACAAGAGTCTCCATAGATAGGCAATGAAGAGGAGATGAAGCCAAGGTCCTTTGATTTTGGTGATGATTTCACGATCAAGTTTTCCGCTAGTGGAGGAGGCTATTGATTTAATTGATTCCTCTAATGACTTTGACCAATTTCTCCCCATTGGGGTATAATTTTTTGTCTAACTTTTTTCAAATTGAAATCCGTTTGCACCGTTGCGATCAGACAGTCAAACTCTACGCAAATATATATTTTTCATATTTATTTGAAAGACTTTTTCTGAGACCTTATTTGTGTATGTATGACTTTGATAAAGTCAAGATTGATCTTTATTCAAAAGATTCTCATATTCAATTTATATTATACAATCTAATGATTTATTTCAATAAATCATTCAAGAGTTTATATCTATGAAACAATTCTTTACTAAATCCTGATTTGGATCTGTACTCTGGTCCCTAATTAAGAACACACATACAAGGGATTTATCTCCACGAGATTTATCCATTTTGTGATATTGGATATTAAAACACATTCAATTCCGGCCCAAGCCCCAATAATAATTTATTTTAGTCAAAACAAATTTGTTTAATTGAAAATTAATTCAATAATACTTTTAGGATGTGTTTTGGGGTGTTACAGCTGTAACTATAAAACGTAAAGAACAACACTTGATATATTAATGCAGTTCGGAGAAACACTCCAAAATTTTCGGGACCCAAATCCATGTAATAGACCGCCAGTATATCACTATATGCAAGTTACACCGGTACATAACAACATGACGAGACACACTTCTCTGAGTTATTATAACAAAACTTCTAAACTAGGATTTCTAACTTGAACCTTGTTCAAATCTGCTTTGGCTATCACCTCTACACTAAGATCACAAGTAAAAACATGGTTGGCAGCCCTCTCTTTAAGCTCATGTTAATATTCTGGACATCACAATCTCTTTGGCGTTTAGAATCTCCTTCTTTATGTAAAATCCCTTTTTTGAAATTACTCCCCCTTAGGATATGCACCATAACCACATCTTGTTTCAAAAAGTGTTACGTTCTAACTCTTTTTCAGATCATCATGATTTTCTGTAATGAACCACGCAAAGATCAAGCTAATATTTTAAGCTCAACTACTCCGATACCAATTCAAATAATCAAGAGTTCAGTAGAAATCACAAAATAAAAGATTTGCAAACAAATCGAACAAAAAGACTGTTGATAGAATTTTTTAGCACTGTCACAGTAACAAATGACAGACAGTGTGCTATAACACCTTCTCCATGACAAGCACATACACAAAAGTAGATGATGTAGAGAGTGTTACACAGCGCCAACTAGGCAGAATTCTATAACTATAAAACATAAAGTAGAACACCGATATCTTTACAGAGTTCGAAGAAACTCTACTAATCTGTTGGGCCCATGTCCGTGTAATAGCCTTCCACTAAATCACTAGATGCAAGTTACACTAGTACATAACAACATGATAAGACACATTTCTCCAAATTGTTATGACAAAACTTCTAATGTTGGATTTCTAACTCGAACCCAGTTCGAATCCGCTTTGGCTATCACATCTCCACCGAGATCACAAGGACAAACATGGCTGGCACCCCTCTCCTTCAGTTCAGGTTCATCTTCTAGACATCACGCTCTCTTTAGCTTTTAAGGCCTCCTTCTTCATGTAGATTTTGACTTTCTTCACGCAAGGAAAGCTCTGGGATGCGACGGAAACGCTTTACATCAGCATATATTCTGCATTTTTTCCCTATCAACCGCTCCAAGAAATTTGTGGGATTAGCTGCGTATATATTGGCTCTTCAAACCCTAATCTTAGTAGGAATAAGTTAGTAGAAGTTGTCTTGAATATAACTTCTATAATCTTGATTCACAAGTAGCCTAAGGCCTCTAAATATTAGCTGGACTTTTTATAAATATATCCAGCATGTAGTCACAGTCCCAATAGATCCCCGACTCTAACTTTGCAAATTGTGAACTCATATTCTTGCACAGGCCTTGCTGATCCCGTCACAGAGTTTTATAGCATCTTTTGTGTCATCTTCGAGAATTGCAGCAATTCTAGGAATCTAAATGAAATAAACTCTTCCTAACAAATAAAGGTTTCTACCTAGTAAAACTCCAAACAAATAGGGATTTTTATTTTACCAAAAGATTAGCCAACATCTTGAACTAATAAATATTTGGCTATGGATTGAATTAAATGAGCTAATTTTATTAACTTAGATTTAAGTTAGGGACTTGATTAATTAGGTTTTTTTGTCTAAAGATGGTACTAACTAATTAATACATCTGGCTAATTTATTAATTAATTATTTGAAATTATTCATCTTTCTTGTCTATGAGTTAGGAAAGATAATCTAGCAAACCATTACCAAACACATTAATGAGGCTTGAAAATAGGATAGGTTAATGAAAATAAAAATAAATAGTTATTTTCTCATTATCCACATCAAAAAGATGGGGATTTTATTATTTTTTTAGTATATTTTTCCTTCTTATGTTCTTTTCCTTCAACTTTTCTTCTTTTTCTTCTCTAACCAAATAAGAAAATTATTTCTCATATATTTTTTCCTTCAACTTCTTTGAACCAAATATATAGGTAAAAGTTCTCTTACATATAATAATATTATTTCTTTGTAATTTGTAAGTGGCAAAGTTATCCACTTACTATAAATAAATGTAGTAAATGCAGCTAGAAAGAAAGTGAATATAAAAATCTTTTAAATAAAAAATTGGACAAATAAAGTAGGAGGGAGTAAGGAGTAGACCTTGCAATTGGGTCAATCGGTTCGGTTTCGGTTTGGGTCTTTTCGGTTCGGGTCTCATTCTGATATATGTTACATCGGTTCGGGTCGGTTCGGGTCAGTTTGGTTCCGGGTTTATTTTGGTTTGACTGGTTTTCGGTTTCGGCTTCGGTTCGGGTTTGTATCGGATTAGATTTATATCGGTTCGGGTTTGTATCGGTTCGGCTTCGGTTCGGATCATTTCGGGTGTTCGGTTCTATTTTGGTTCTTCAGTTTTCAGGTCAAATCAGGTTCGGTTCCGTGTTATTCGGTCCGGGTTATCGGGTCGGGTCAGTTTTGCCAGGTCTAGTAAGGAGTGATTAGGTTCCGTGCAAAAGAGGAAGAAGAAGAAGAGTGATTAGGTTGGTAGCTTTCAATTTGAACAAGACTAGCTAGCTACTCAAAGCTGTCCTTGTTTGTCACTTTCTCAAATCTAGCTATTGCGTTTGCAAGATGTGTTTACCTTCCCTTGCAATTCTTACGTCGCCATGGGCCCCACCCTTTCTCCCAATGCCCAAACCGAACTGCTTTAAATGGCTGCAAGTGAAAGCAAGTGATGGGAGGAGGAGAAAGAGTGCTTGAACAATAAGAGTAAGTTAAGGAGCGAGTTTTAATTACATACATACAATTATGGCAAAGGACTTGAGGCATGTACTTGCCGGTTGCCTCACTGCTTCTATGCTTCTAATGCTCTGCAACATGATCAAGAAAGACCATATTGATCCCCTTTTGGTACTATACTAATTAATTAACATTGCATTCAATATGTCTTTTTCTTACTTTATTATTCCTCAATACATGCATTTAGTTAATTCCATATCTGACATTTTTTGAATACATCCTTGCCTCTCGGTTGTACGATATTTTCTGTACATCCGTGATGAGTACTCATTTACGAGCAACTGATCACAATACTCATCTTTAAACAACTGAATACTCATTTTCGAGCAACTGAATACTCATTTTCGAGCATCTGAATACTCATTTCTCTCAAATTCTGCAATACTCGTAAATGAGTAATCAATTACTTGAAAATGAGTATTCAGTTACTCAAAAATGAGAATTCAAGCAGATGTACACGAAACATCATACATTGATGTCCTTTTACTAAAATAATTGTGTACTTTGTATTAAAAAAAACTATTTTCTTGTACATAAATTGTAACTACATAGTCTGTACTTTTTGACATTTTATATTAGTAGAAAGACTTTTTGAGATTTTATACTAAATCATAAAAATATTTTTTTGAATGTGGATAACTAAGTCCAAATATAGGGGCATTTGAAAGTGAATTAATTAATCTCGTGGTACTCCAAGTTTGATGCCATTTTTTACAGCAATAGCATGACTCATTTGATACTTCATTCAAATTTCACTACATTCAATTCACTATTTATATTCTCTGTTCATTTACATCAATCCTTTGTTATAACAGAATAGTTATGGTGCATCTTATTTGATACAAAATACAACATTTTGATGTAGTTTTAAAAATAATAATTTTATTTTTTTATTTTACACCAATTTACATATATATATTTAATAAAAATGATTTAGTGAAATACCGAGTATATTTTTAAATTTGAGGATGCTTCAAACTAAATCTAGTAAATCACTACATACTAATCCGTACATCTTAGAAATTAAATTTCCTTCATTTTGGAAAAAAATTTTACATTTTCTTTTTTATTTATTATTTAACTAAAATAACATATCATTTCTTATTTGCAAAGCTGATGATATAAAATTATCAATTTTCTCTCTTGCATAACTCTCAATCAATAAAGATTTCTTTTTTTAGTAATTATGTGTGTGAACAAACTTGTAACCGTTATTCGAGATAGAAGATCGAAGTAAGATGACATTAACAAATTGACAATTAATTACAAAAAAAGTTATGAATTGACAATTAGTTACAAAAAAAATTATGCGGAGAAAATCATATCCCAGATCATCCTTCAAGTATAAGCTTAATTCAATTTTTTTCGTTAATTTAGGGGGTGATTAGGGGTAGGAACTATTATTTTTATATTTGGGCCACCGAAGGTGCTTTAAACAAACTGTCGTAAGCAATTGGTGTATAAGTAAATGTTATCATCTTAATACATTCAAAGATAAATGAATGAGTTTAGTACATTCTTTATTAATTTTTTACAATAAAGATTAAATTTTTATGAACACTTTATTAGATTTTTATGATCACTTTCTTAGTACATTCAAATTAAAGATAAATGAATGAGTCTTAAATTAAAGTATGTCAAGATTCTTTTTTGGCAAAATTGACAAGAATACTCCCAGAAATTATAGATTTTACATAAATACTCCCAAATTTGTTTATTTACATCATTACTCCCACATTTTTCTTTTATTTACATCATTGCTCCCAAATTTGGTAGTGATCATTAGTGTTACTTGGATGCGTTTTTTTGCGCTAAGTGAGCAGTTAAAATACAGACATGTATTTTTTTCACTATAATATACCAAATTCACCTCAACTTATTCTCTCTATCGACTTTCTCACGTCTTAGTAAGCTTAATCATTGCCCTTATTTCCATCACTTTTAAAAAAAATCAGATTTCAAACTTCCTAAATTTTTTTAATGTTTAATATCAAGTCTGTTCGTATTAATTTAATTTGAATTCAATAAAAAAAAGATTAAGAACCCCGTTTAAAAAAATGCACCCGATGAACACTGATGATGAATGTTAAAGGGTATCCCACATCGGAACTTGAAGAGAAAATAAACCGGTATATAAGCTCTTGAGTTAAACTAACTAATCGATTGGATTCAATCTTTTAATGCAGTTCAACCCAAGTGTCTTATTGCCAAATCCAGTTGTCCATACCCATCCCAAATTCTATCATGGTATCGGAGCCAGTTTTAGTCCACCTCGTTTGTCAAGGTGTCCGTCTAGACGTTCATTCCTAGCGGCCCGTTAGTCTTTAGCCCAGTTGTCCGTATGGATGTTGTACCCAACGGCCTGTGGCCTGTTTAACACGATTGCTCGTCTGGAAGTCCATACCCAGCGGCTCGTGGTCCTTTAGGTGTTGGCGCTCAAAAAAAAAGTCAAGGGAATGGGAGTTCATTTGCAAGTGGTCAACCGGTTAGATTCAAAATGGCCCGGTTGTCCACTTGAGGGGGAGTGTTAGAGTATCCCACATCGGANATATAATGCTTTGATTGCTAATAATACATGGGATTTAGTACCTCCCTCCCCTAACCAAAATATTATCTTCGGTAAATGGCTTTTTAGACACAAACTTAGCCCTACAGGTGAACTGTCCAGGTACAAAGCCAGATGGGTTGTTTGAGGATTCAATCAGCGTCATGGCATAGATTATGATGAGACATTCAGCCCGGTGGTTAAACCGGAAACTATTCGGATCATTCTCAGTTTAGCCGTCTCACGAGGATGGCCAATTCACCAGCTTGATGTCAAGAATGCCTTCCTTCATGGCACTCTCACAGAGACGGTATACACGGCCCAGCCATCCGGATTTCAGGATCCTGCCCGACCCCACTATGTGTGCAAACTGAACAAGGCGCTCTATGGACTGAAACAAGCACCGCGGTCTTGGTATCACCATTTTACTGGCTTTCTTCTCACGCTTGGCTTTCGCGGGTGCAAGAGCGACACCTCACTATTCACTTATGGCCAGGGGTCTCAGATGGCTTTCCTACTTCTGTATGTTGATGACATTATTCTCACGGCTTCCTCGCAGGATCTTCTACAGCGGGTCATACAGCGGTTGAAGGGTGAGTTTGCCATGACAAATATGGGGGACCTACATTTTTTTCTTGGGATCAATGTTCAGCGCACCTCCAGTGGCTTGTTCCTGACACAGACTCAGTTTCTCTATGATATTCTTGATCGAGCGGGCATGCTCAACTGTAAACCGATTTCCACTCCGGTTGATACACGCGGGAAACTATCAACTTCAGGAGGAACACCTGCGCCAGATCCCTCTCTGTACCGCTCCATTGTGGGGGCCCTACAGTACCTCACCTTCACTCGTCCTGACATCACTTATGCCGTGCAGCAGCTCTGTCTCTTCCTACATGATCCACGCACACCCCATGTCACGGCCATGAAGCGGGTTTTACGATATCTTCATTTCACACCATCACATGGCATCTCCATCTCCAAATCTCCCACAGACCAGATGCGGGCCTATTCTGATGCCGATTGGGCCGGCTGCCCTGACACCCGCCGGTCCACCTCCGGCTATTGCATATTCCTTGGCGATAATCTCATTTCCTGGTCTTCTAAGCGCCAACTCACCACGTCCAGATCCAGTGCCGAGGCAGAATATCGAGCAGTAGCCAACGCCGTAGCCGAAGTCAGCTGGATACGTAATCTTCTCCTCGAGCTCCAGCAACCACTCAGTCGATCCACTCTTGTTTTTGTGATAATGTGAGTGCCGTCTACCTCTCTGCAAATCCAGTTAAGCATCAGCGCACGAAGCACATCGAGGTTGACATACACTTCGTTAGAGACCGAGTGGCTCTCGGACAGGTCCGCGTCCTACATGTCCCTTTGTCTCTCCAGTATGCTGATATCTTCACGAAGGGTCTTCCATCCATCATTTTTTCAGAATTCCGGGATTGCTTGGGCGTTCGGCGTTCCACACCAGTGCCGTTGGGAGCATGTTAAATATATAAAGTATATATTTAGTATCTTGTGTATATTTTAGTTTCCATACATGTATAGTCCTTATTAATTAAGGATTTCTAACATGGTAGGTTTCCTATTATAATTAGGAATACTCTACTATATAATATCCCTTGTATTCACACATGATAATCAATAGAAAATATTCATTCTTCACTCATGCAGATGCCAATATATGGCTAGCTATTTTACTTCTTCAATCCAAACTCTTTTTGTTTGTTTTCTTTCTTCTTTATTGGGATTCTTTTATTATTATTATTATTGGTGGGGGTGAATTTTTTTTGTTTTTTTTGGCATAGAGCTAACAATGGAGAGATTGTGTTTTGTTTATTTTAATTATCTTCTTCCCATAATTAATGACTTCGTGGACTCGATGGATGCACATGTATCACCGAGTACAATTGAACTTTTGGCATTTTTTAGAGCCACATTTGTCACTGTGCATTGACATCTTTGATATTTTGTTTTTGATTGACCTAAAATTTTATGTTTTTGCATCTTACAATGTCATGTTTGTCACTGTATGTTGTCATTTTTAGCATTGTATTTTCGACTCACACTGTATGAATTATTTTTTCTCCATGTAGCACCATGGCACTACACCTGTGGGGGTTAGTGATGCCGGCAATGTGCGACGAAAACATGAGCAAGGGGTGATGAAAGTGGCATATCTTGGCGGTGGCAAACGGTGAGTCAACAACTCCTATTTTGGGGGTTTTATGTTTTGACTCTTATAGGAGTTTAAGTTACATTTCACGTATCTACTACACAGTGTCATTGGATTTGGTTTGACATTATGTCATTGTGCAACATTGTACTCTGTAACATTATATATGCGCATATGTGGTATTATATATGGGCATCTATGGTATTATATATTGTCATATGTGACATTACATGGTGCCATGTTTGATATTATGATGTCTTTCTTTGACACTGTATTTACTATTAATGTGGCATTGTGGCGACAATGATGTAGATTGTGATGGTAGTGTTGTTGATAATGGTATATAGCAATGATATTGTCAGCGATGACGACAAAAAATCAAAGGCGTCAATGGTATGTTTCGTTTGTAGCGGTGCGGCGGAGCAGAGGACGGCAGTGGTGGAGATTCAAGTGATAGTGGCAGGTATGTGGCGGCGACGATGGCGGCGGTGGGCATCACCTTCGACGACGATTGCAGTGGTGGGCCTCGATGTCGGTAGCATGCTGTTGTGAAATTGGCCAAATTTTACCTCTGGTATTGGCCGTAAATGCAACACATGTGGGGAGTATTTTTTTTGTTTTATTAATTAAGTTAAAATCTTTATTTTAACTTTTTATAAAAAATGAAAAGAATGAAGAAAATAAAAAACATGAATGCAATAAAAATAGTCGCATGCATCTTAAAATAAATCTGCCGTGCTCCTTAAGTATAGTCTCATGCATCTTAAAATAAATCTGTTGTGCTCCTTAATTATAGGTTCATGCATCTTAAAAAACAATGTGCGTGTGGGGAGCATTTTTTGTCTTATTAATTATGTTTTACTCCTATTTAGAGGAGTTTAAGTTTGAACTCCTATTTTAAGAATATGGTATATGTTTTACTCCTAGTTTGTTTCTTCTCCCTTCAAAAAAACGGTGTATAATGACTTTTAATCCTTGCATCATTTACTCCCCAATGCCTCAAGTCCTCAACCAACCTAGATCCATTGCGCCCCATTTTTCTTCATTCTCTAACTCAACATTTTCTTATTATCCATGGAGGAGATAGGGTAAGGCAGATTGGCGCTAGTGATAGCAGATGTAAGAGAAAGATATTTTTGAAAAGTTAAAACAATTTTGACACTTCCTTAAAACTGAGTCCTGATCAAACCAGAAAGAACATTAGAGGGCAGAGGGAATATATATTTATACAAAGTAGATTGAGTTTATTTTGTATTTTTTGGTATACATTTCCTTTCTCGTCATTTACCTAAAGATAGTTTGCGGAGGTCCCTTCTCAATTATATGGGAAATGCTTGGTTCACAAACACAATCTTTACAAATTTCATAAACTTACTATTTGTGAACTTTAATAAAGAAATTATAAAAATAAGCTCGACTTATTAATTAATTAGATCCGAGTCAAAAATCCAAATTTTAAATAAAAATTTTGTAAAAAATGAGTCAAACCCGATGAACGCGAATATGACCTAACCGTCTCACCATGGTAATTTATTTTAAAATTCATGTATTTAAGTAGGAATTATTATGTGATTTAAATAATTTTATAATTTGATGACATTAATTCATCGACCTGTGTCCCTAATTAGAAGCCCAAGTCATTGAACTCGAAAGTGACCCAACAAATACTTTGCGGGACCAAATTTAGCATAGTAATAGACCGTTTCCGGTCCGCCATTGAATCCATCATCTTCATCCTCTCCTCTTCCTCAGTGAAGGCGCTGCGTGCGGACCTAACCCAACCGGGTAAGCTTTTGTTTAATTCCTCAACCAGCTTCAATTCACAGCAAAACTGTGAACTTTTTACGGCGCGTACTATAATCGAAAAATTGTAACTTCTGAAACTCAAAGATTATGTGTCTGGATCAAATCCGAAGCAATGAAATTCCAGCTTGCCCCAAAAAGAATCCGATCCTATGGGAAGAAATTGTGTAAAAATGGGTTCGAATTCGGATCTTGTCCCAGCAACCCCAAGAACTCGAGATCCAGCTTGGAAACACTGTCGGGTTTATAAAAATGGGGATAAGGTTCAAATACAGTGTGCTTACTGTGGGAAGATTTTTAACGGCGGCGGGATTTACAGAGTGAAAGAGCATTTGGCCGGCCGGAGAGGTAATGGCTCGACCTGTTCCAGAGTCGAGCCCGATGTTCAGATGGCAATGCAAGAGTGCTTGAATGCTTCTTTGATGAAGGGTAAGAAGAGGAAACGTGCCGAGGAGACAAAGGGAATTGATGGCCATAATAGTGGTGAAATTGGCATTTCTACTGACCTGTTCGAATTGTCCTTGCCCAGATCACAAAAGCGGGATCCTGCTTGGGAGCACTGTGAGATGTATAAAGATGGGGACAAGGTTCGTCTCAAGTGTTTATACTGTGGCAAGATCTTTAAAGGTGGTGGGATTCATAGGGTTAAAGAACATTTGGCTGGTCAGAAGGGGAATGGCTCCACTTGTTTGAGTGTTCAGCCCGATGTTCGGCTTTCCATGTTAGAGCAGTTGAATGAGTCTTTAGTGAAGTGTAAGAAGCAAAGCTCTGTTGACAGGACTCACAATGCAAGTTGGTTGGATGTGGAAATTGAATTGCTTCCTTTTCCGGATCCTCAAGAACAGAACGGTTGTTTACTTGGTAGTCAAGAAGAAAGAACGAACGGTAAATTGCCAGTAACTGTGATGGCCCCACTTGGTGGTAACCGGTTGGGGTCTTCGAAAGGGATAAACAATGAAGTTCATATGGCAATAGCTCGTTTCCTGCTAGATGCCGGGGTACCCTTTGATTCTGTAAATTCGCCTTTTTTCCAGCCCATGATTGATGCAATTGCTTCCCAAGGTTCCGGGGTTGTGGGACCCACTTACAGTGAACTCAGGAGCCGGGTTTTAAAAGCCTCAGTTCAAGAGCTTAGGGATGAAATTGACCGATGCGCGACCTCATGGGAAAGAACCGGCTGTTCTCTTTTGGTTGATGAGTGGACGACAGAAAATGGCAAACAGTTTATAAACTTCTCGGTTTACTGTACAGAAATGACAATCTTCTTGAGAACCGTGGATGCGTCTGACATCATCAAATCTGATGATGCTCTCTTTGAACTGCTAAAGGAGGTTGTAGAACAAGTCGGCGTTAGAAACTTACTGCAGGTAATTACCAGCAGTGAAGAGAGATATGTTGTTGTTGGTAAAAGACTAACCACAGCTTACCCTATAATTTTCTGGACTCCTTGTGCTGCAAAGTGCATAGATTCTATGCTTGAGGATATCAAAAGACTTGTATGGGTAAATGCAGTTCTTGAAAAGGTTAAAGCTTTATCAACCTTTATATACAATCACAGTGTTATTTTGAACATGATGAGGCGTTACACTTTAGGAGTTGATTTAGTCGACTTGGGACTTACCCCCTCATCAACTGATTTCTTGACGTTAAAAAGAATGGTAAATCTGAAACACAATTTACAGTCTATGGTCACTTCAGAGGAATGGATGGAAAGCCCTAAACCCAAAGGAGGTGAAGTGTTAGATTTTATCACCAGTGATTCCTTTTGGTCCAATTGCACCTTAATTAACCGCTTGACGGGCCCACTCTTGAGACTTTTGAGGGTAATTGGCTGTGCAAAGAAGCCCACAATGGGATATGTTTATGCAGGTCTATACAGAGCTAAAGAAACAATAAAGAAGGAATTTTTTGAAGATTACTTGGTGTACTGGAACATTATAGACAAGAGGTGGAAACAACTTAAACACCATCCTCTTCATGCTGCTGGATTTTACCTCAATCCGGAGTTGTTCTATAGGACAGATGAAGTTGTGAGGAATCATTTAAGATCATCAGTGTATGATTGTGTGGAGAGGTTAGTTACAGATCCTAAAGCTCAAGACAAACTTGTGACAGAAACTACTGCTTACCAAAATGCATCTGGAGATTTCGGACGGGATATGGCAGTTCGAGCTAGAGGGACTCTCTTTCCTGGTGAGTACTTATTGAAATATTTAATGAAATGTCATTCATTTTGAAGGCGTTGATTCATATGACTGGCAAGTATTCCCTCCTCCGAAAACTATCCATTAAGGAAAAGTTTTGGCATTTAACGCTATAAGCCTATAACTAATATTGTCATGAATTGCCAAGCATACCCATGAAGGGCAATTTAGTTATTTTACTATGTTTACAATTCTTGGTTTGCCTCTCTACTTTCTTAGTTGGGGTAAGGTCTGCGTACACACATTCTCCATCCCCAAACCCCACTATGCTAAATAGAAAATTAGCATCCATTGCCAATGGAGCTCAAAGAATCATTATTTACAATGTTTTGGCGATGAATAATGGAATAGATCAAATGGCACATTAAACTTCCTTTGCTTCTTCCTTTCTATAAAATTTTGAGAAACAAATGTATACATCAAGGGTCTAGTTGAAAGAGCCCTTTTGTTTTTTTAAACTGTGGTAGGGTTGTGTGCATATATTGATTCCTCGTACCCCAACTCTGTTGGGATTACGATGGGTTTTGTTGTTGTTGCTAAATAGAAAATCATCTAAGAACAAATTTCTTTGGTTTAAATGTTCAATGAACATTTATTGAGAACAGAGGGAGTGAGTAATTGAGTACCCTTCATCATCTCATCATTATGAAACTCCATCCGTTGCACAAAACTTTGCAAAGTTTTTTTGGCACAAAGGAAAGATTCAGAAAATGAAATTTGTATGTTTGAGATATAATTATGAATCCCAATCCCCACAAATTTCATTCCTTAAAGGAAATATGAAAAGCTTTTTGGGTAAGATGAAAACTTCACAAGTATATTAGTGCAAAATCAATTCTTTATCGAAATGGGGTATTTGATCGTTGAAAACACTAATCCATTGATTTACTTTCATGAACTAAAGGTGAGTGGTGGTCAGCATTTGGAGGGGGCTGCCCAAATTTGGTTCACTTTGCCACCAGGATTCTCAACCAACCATGTACTTTGATAAGCGGCAAGCCAAACAGGGTTTATTTTGAGTGGATTAACAGAAGAATGAACAGCATAGAGCACGCCAGGCTCAACGACCTTGTCTTTCTACGGTCTAATTTGCGCATGAGGTAAGTATAACTATATGTTGGTTTTTTTAAGAAGGCCTTCCTAAAGTAGTGCCTGTTTGGTAACACCCAAAATCTGATAAGCCAGAATAGGTGGTTACCAAACAGGCCTCAAAGCCTCTCAAATGTGTAAATAAATCTTCTTGACCAACTTCTTCTGTAGGGGACAAATGAAGAGAGGAGAGAACCACCAGTGGGACCCCATTGCATATGAAAACATAGCTCTTGCTGAGGACTGGGTTTCTGGTAAGGGGTTATACTCGGATGACTTGGGTCGTTCGGATTGGGCTGCCGTCGATCCACCTATAGGCAATGGGCTGCTCTCCGGGCCTGCAATTGACGACGAAGATCCATCGGGTTCAGGTTAGCCCAACTTTCAAACTAAAATGCGAAAAAAGAAGGAAAAAAACAAAATAAGTTGATGGCATTTGATTTTATCTTGTGATGATCAGGTTTCAATGATTGTGAGATTTGGGATTTCTGATGGGCTGAAAATTTGCAAAGAAGAAAAAGTTGAAGGGGCATTTTTTCTGCAAAAATGGGTCTAACAGGAAACTAACTTAGGCAAATTCGTATGTGCTGCAAATAAGAATTATGAACCTTGTTATATATGCATAATATATTAAATAGATGAGCATTAATTAGTTTATTAGTAACTTACTTTAATATTTTTTTTTATCATGGAAAGGTCATGGAATGCGTTATCGACAACGTTTTGGGTTGAGATAATTAAATGAAATAAATGAAAATGACACATTAAACATTTGTTGTTTACTACGTAACATTTTATTCTTTCTTCACTCTCTTGTTTTCCTACATACATACGCCATGTGTTGATACATGCACTTATGTTCAAAGAGACAAAAAACAGACATTATACTCCACCAAAAATTGTCCCCAGCTTTCTAAATAAAAACAAATGGTTTTATTGACCTCAAGTGTTGCTCCATGCCCCCAACAATAATGTCACATTGCTCTCCCTTCCTCATATAACTAACACAATCCTCCTACACTTGCCACCTCCTATATGTACATGTATGTGTGTGTGTGTATATATATATAATTTAGTTAGGAGTATTTATTTATACATTTTAAAAATAACATATACGGAGTAGTTAGGACGATAAATATTTAAAAATATGGGACCCTAAAAAATTAGAGACCTCGTACAGATGCACATGCCGCTTCTGGCTTGTGGAGAGCAAACTAATTCCTACACCGGATGAAGTTAAAGTTCACCTAACTTGAGTTGTATTATTTTTCTGCGAGCTACTGAAAAATAAATTTTCTAGAATTTGTCTAAGAACGGATAACATCATGTTAAAGCAAACTAACCAAGCACTCATGTATGTCAATTATTAAGTGCATATGAAATACGGAGTATTTCACAAGAAGGATATGCTAAATCATACAAGAAGGGATAAATAATGATGGGATCATGTGAGATTTGACCTTTTTTGTTTTTCCATTCAAAAACAATACAGTACCAAAACAACACATTTTTATATTGTGTGCGCTTTTTGATCATTAAGTACCAAAATTGTAACTTGAAACTATTATAAAAAATACCGCTCAAACTGATGAATATTGATACTCCCTCTGTCCCAAATTATTTGTCACATTTGCTTTTTCAACAGTCGCATGAACTTTTGTTTATTTCTACGTTTTCATTGGTTATTTGATAAAATCAAATATTCTTGACACCTCTTATTTCGAAGAACTTTTCATATAGTTTTTTTATATGTAATTTTTATTTTTTATTTCTTTACCAATATGTAAATAAAATGAATTGAAAAAATTGATATTTTGCCTCGGTAATAGAAATGTGACAAATAATTTGGGACAGAAGGAGTAATAAATTTTCATTTTCTCTATTCATAATGCATTTTTTGTTAACGGGCTGGACCTACCATTTAAAGTTCTTGCCATCGTCGAGCTTGAACCGCTCATGTGGAATGTGTTTGATCTGCCAAAGTCAATTCCAAGTCCTGCAATATGGATTGGTCTCATCACATATCTCAACTACATGACAAGGAGTCACTAGGTGGATGGATTTTCAGATGAACAATCGAGTTAAATGAGCCACAAACCATTTTTCACACGGAGGCTAAAGACAAACACGTCGCTGGAAATGAACGTCAATACGAGCACCTTAATTGACAAACGAGGTGGGCCTAAATCCCTTATTGATACCATGTCAAAAACTAATTTAACTAAAAGTTCAAATTTGTGATTATAGGGCTAAGATATAATTTTATACTCTAATATGTCAAATGGACCACATGCATATTTTTTGATCTAAATGTTTGAATCAAAAAAGCAAGAGGGTGATTGAGAAGGTCCATGATTAGTGGAACCTATTAGAGTACATCCCACATCGAAAATCTAAGAGTAAAATAATTGGCATATAAGCTCTAGAGTTGAACTAATTAATCGATTGGATTCAATCTTTTAATGTGGTTCAACCCAAATGTCTTATTGCCCAATCCACTAATCTCTACCCCATCCTAAATTCTATCATGGTATCAGAGCAGGTTTTGGCCCACCTCGTTTGTCAAGGTGTCCGTCTAGACGTTCATTCCTAGCGGCTCGTTTGTCTTTAGCCCAGTTGTCCGTATGGAGTATGTACCCAACGGCCTGTGGCCCGTTTAACACGATTGCTAGTCTGGAAGTCCATACCCAGCGGCTCGTGGTCCTTTAGGTGTTGGCGTTCAAAAAAAAATTAAGGGAATGAGAGTCCATTTGCAAGTGGTCAACCGGTTAGATTCAAAATGGCCCGGTTGTCCACTTGAGAGGGAGTGTTAAAGAGTATCCTACATCGGAACTTGAAGAGGAAATAAACCGGTATATAAGCCCTTGAGTTGAACTAACTAATCGATTGGATTCAATCTTTTAATGTGGTTCAGCCCAAGTGTCTTATTACCCAATCCAGTACTCCATACCCATCCTAAATTTTATCATGGTATCAGAGCCAGTTTTAGCCCACCTCGTTTGTCAAGGTGTCCGTCTAGACGTTCATTCCTAGCGGCCCGTTAGTCTTTAGCCCAGTTGTCCGTAGGGAGGTTGTACCTAACGGCCTGTGGCCTGTTTGACACAATTGCTTGTCTGGAAGTCCATACCCAGCGGCTCGTGGTCCTTTAGGTGTTGGCTCTAAAAAAAAAGTCAAGGGAATGGGAGTTCATTTGCAAGTGGTTAACCGATTAGATTCAAAATGGCCCGGTTGTCCACTTGAGGGGGAGTATTATAGTACTTCCCACATCGGAAATCTAAGAGTAAAATTATCGGCATATAAGCTCTAGAGTTGAACTAACTAATCGATTAGATTCAATCTTTTAATGTAGTTCAACCCAAGTGTCTTATTGCCCAATCCACTAATCTCTACCCCATCCTAAACTCTATCAGAACCGCTCTCATGTTCTTTATTTTAACACAATGTCATGAAATCATGCCCGCTTTTCATTTACATGCCACCCAAGCGAGAGATTAGACTTAAACTGGCATTATTAGAGATACTTTTATGGTCTGATCATTCATATTTTGCCATTGTCTAATGCTACTTTTTCCCAACTTTCTCTCTCATTCATTCCAAATAATTTTATCTTTTTCTCTTCCTCCCTGTTTTTGAAAACAAGATATTTCCGAATGAATAAATTCTTACAATACTCATCTTATTTTTCCACAACTTTTCAATGCTTTTCTTATGAGAAATCAAAATGAATTCTTCAAGAGTAAATTTCTACAAATAGATGGAGTGCACATAAAGAAAGTCTCACAAGGGGGAACCTTTGGCATTCCAAGTCCAAAGGAGTGACCACTTGATGCATGATTCTTTAGGCAAGCTTAAGGTCTATCCATTTGCTTTCAAATCCTAATAGAATAGCAATTGACTTGGGAAAAAATATATAGTACCACTTTCCCTTCTCTTCTTTTTTTCCAAGAAAAAAAACTTGTAGTCATATCAATCAAATCATCAATGAACTTAATAAAAGCAGCAATTGGCCCGCCAATATAGACCAAAAAAAGAAATCCTCCAGCAAAGTAAATGAAATTTGCACTTAAAATCAGAGACTTGGCCTACCAAAATGGACTTTCCATGAAATAAAAAAATTAATATTTGGAGTATATCCAGTGAAGTGGTGGCAAGCAAAGCATACATAAATTTAAGTACAGATGAACCTACCCATCCCTCTTCAGACATGGGTTTTAGAGGATAAAGTAAACCCTTGCTTAGAAAAACTTTATGTTAGAATTATGAAGTTTGAATTAAAATTATTTTTAATTTCATTCATTTTTAAATTAGTACAAAATAAAAAATGTACTATGTAGTTTTTATAATTTTAGATTTTACTCTGTCCCAAAATAAAAAAATTACAAAATATAACATTGTCCTCAAAATAGAAATTGCACAATTTTATCTCTAAAATAGAAGTTTATACTTTGACATGATAATATTGTATCATCCCGCTGTATTTTTTTAGTACTCCGTATTATATAGTGACATTACTGTCACTGTACTCTTATTCTTATTTAGGAGATAAAAAACATAAAATTAATATTTTGATATTCTCTACATGGTTTTACTTTCAGTTTAGTCCATGATTTTACTACACTATCAACAGATCAAATATTTTCTTCTCCATTTACTTATTTTTTTGTCAATCATTAGTTAAAATATTCTTTTTTATATACAAATATTACTTTTGAATGGTTATCAATATTTAAATAAATTGAATTTAAAATAAAATTAGTCAAATTTCATTATTGGCAATGAGAAAAAAGTTTTGACGAGATGGAGAGAATATATCAAAATCAAATAAATTAAAAATAAATTCGAGCACATAAATGCCTGTAAAACTAAATCAAAATGTTACCTTGTTTGGAAAAGAACTTTCAATTGCATCTTTGCCATCTCTAGCTTGGCTTGTTATTCCCATTGTCACAAAATATAACATCAAGGCAAAATAAAGAACTAATTACGGAGTATAATAACAATTGAACGCAAGGATATATAGAGCACATAATCATAATAATAAGATACAACAAAAGTTTGACATTTTACAAATCAAGAACCAAAAACCTAAAACTCATAAAATAACAACGAAAATATGAGACCGATGATTCACAAGAGATTATAGGGAAATGAAAACCAGCCAAAAGAGAGAGAGAAGGGGGGGAGAAGATGAGCGAATCTCCCTCGCCCCTGTTAGATTAATACGGCGGCGGAGGAGGGCGCCAATGGGCCGCCGCTTCATGGGCAATTTGGGCATTGTGCAACAAGTTGGGTGGCAAGTTGTACAACGAATCAACCAAAGGATGAGAATGTGGGGCCGACGGGGCAATCTCCACCGCCCCTCCTCCTCCCATCCGGCCTTCGTCCGCCGGATGATGCGGCGGCACCGCCTCCTCCTCCTCCACCTCCAGTGGCAGCCTTTGGTAGGCCGCGTTCATGTACGTGGCGGCAATCACCACCACCGGACCGGAAGC
Organism: Cuscuta campestris; assembly: GCA_900332095.2. Classification (NCBI taxonomy): domain Eukaryota; kingdom Viridiplantae; phylum Streptophyta; class Magnoliopsida; order Solanales; family Convolvulaceae; genus Cuscuta; species Cuscuta campestris. The sequence goes on from OOIL02001679.1 coordinate 796,575, forward strand.
CACCAGCGCCCCCATCACATTCCCTCCCAGCACCTGCCCCTGCCCGCCCGCCAAGTAAACGGTCAGCCCCGTGGTCCTGAGGGGCGACGGGGACGGCAAAAACGCCCCCGACAAGGACAGTATCTCAAACTTCCCGTGCAGCGTCACCACGCCCTCCGGGGCATTGAGCTGCCGGAGAGTGACGTCAGCCACCACCCCGGTGCCGCTCAGCACCGACACGCCGCGGTGGCAGCGCTGGGCGAAGGTGGAGATGCAGTCCACTATGTCACTCCCACTGCTGATCTCCAGGACATGGCTGTGGAGGGAATTGGGGCTTTCCTTGGTGATCACAATTGGGGGTTTGGGTTTGTTCTTAGATCCGGGAGGCCGGCCCCGGGGGCGGCGGCCGGAGCTGCCCGGTTCAGAGATGACAAGTGCCCCCTGCCCCACAGTAGGGTTCAATTCATGGTTATTCCCATCACTGCTGGTGTCCGCCATGAAATCTTGCTCCCTTCTCTTCTCTTCTTCATCTTCTTCCTCGCCACTGTTCCTCATGAGATGCAGTTCTGGATCCCCTCCTCCACCCACCCCCATCTCATTCATTGCCACTACATTCCCAGTCCACCACCTATTAGCCATATATGGACAGCTTTTCTCTTCAATTTCACACTTTGACCAAAATATAGAGAGATAGAGAGAAGAGAGGGAATTTACAATTTTGCCCCAAGAAGACTACTCTTATCTCCAAGTTCTTGAAACAAGGCTCAGAGAAAGAAAATCAGAGCTTTAAATAGTTACCCAAATCACACTCAAACCCAGAAGCAAAAGCAAAAACCCTATAGACAGAAATTTCTCAGGGAACTGAAAAAAAAGTACAAATCTTTATGCCCACTGGAAGCTTTTTACCATGGGAGGGAAAGGAATCAAGATCATTACAGATTGTTGAAGGTAGGGGAGCTGATGAGATCTGAGAGGGATTTGGAACAAAGAAAGAAAACCCTTAGCTTATTTATGATCAGACTTTCATTTCGTCATCTTCTTGAGAGATTCTTGAGACCGACCCACATCACACAGTTCCCAAGAAAACAAAAAATCAAAGGAAAAGGGTCATCAACAGTGAAAAATGAGCTGTTTGCAGAGGTAAAACTTGTACTCTCACAGATCTTCTGAGCAAGAAAAGTGGTATGGAATAAGAAGGGGGAAAAAGAGAGAGAAAGATGGAGATGAGTGAGTATTAGTAACCTGTAGGGCTGTATCTATCTATCTATCAGATCAGATTCAGTTGGTACGGGCTGTGGCTTTGTGGGTCACACTCGTTTTTATACCCATGATGAATGAAGGAGGGAGTTGTTGGTTTCTTTCCTTCTCTATCTTTCTCTCACGGTTTTTTTCTCGAACAGGTGGTGTGGCGTGGTGTACGAACCACAACTTGACTAGATATTATAAGGGTATTGTAACTCATAACATGACAATATTTCAATTGGGGCATCTACGTGCTCCGTTTATAAAATTAATGTGGAATAGTTTTAATTCTGAATCAACTCATTTCTAGTTCGAGTGTTGACCCTTGTGTTTTGAATGTAAAGAATTTGACTCAAATCCAAATTCAAAATGCTTAGATTTCCCAAACATGGAATTTAAGTCAAATCCGGATTTGAAATCCAAATTCATGTTCCCAAACGTACCATTGATGATATTGAACTGGTTTATCCTCTTCTTAGGGGAATAGACTAAGGGGGTGTTTGTTTTTTCTGTAGGAAAAGGTCTGCAGTCTACAGACCACTACTGTAGACATCTGCAGGAGAAGTGGTGGACCGAAGGTCTGCGGTCTGCAAGAAGAAGACTGTTTGTTTTTTAATGTCTGTAAATTGCTATATAAATTAATGGTAGTAGTGTACGGTGGTGGTGTATGGACGATTGTGGTGGTGGTGGAGGGTGGTGGTGAAGGGTGGTGGTGGAGGTTG
>OOIL02001679.1:812870-951784 GCA_900332095.2 Cuscuta campestris
AGCTCTAGCTCTAGTTCTAATGATGATGATGATAATGATGATGATGATCATAAACATGACGATTTCGATGTCGATGACTATGACAATGATGATCGGCCTGATCGTGTGGCCGGCCATTTTGTTCTGGGCCATAAGCTGTACATCTTGACATGTTCTAATAAGGTATACCACTATGATACCAAGAGAAGACTGTGGGGTAGAGAGGAAGACATGCTTAAATATTTCTGCAGATATTTAGGCTACCCTTGGATAATTCCAGCGGGTGGAACAACTGTGTGTGGTGGAGATGTCATTCTTGCCTTTCAGGAACAGGACGATTACGATCCCTGTTCTGCTCGTGGTATAAGGGATATAATGGAATTGTTTGGATATCTGTACTCGAAAGATGGGTGTCTCTTGGGCTACCAAAATTTGGGCAATGTCTTCTCTGTGCGGCTATATTCAACAAGATACCATGTGTTTGCTATGGAGGATGGCAAAGTGTGCGCTCTATTGTTTGGATACAATCCTGCGATTCCAGCTCTGCGCAGGAATCAGATGAACAAATCCAGATCAACCCCAATTAGCGTTCAATTTCAGGTGCTTGCTGTATCCATCTTTAGTGTAGTGAAATTGTGTGATGCTGCTCGTGCACTGCAAGATAAAGCACTATGTATGCCTCTTTCTGCTGATGCACCTCTTGCTGCTCGTCGTCGTCTTAGTGATTATAAAGAACATGAGAGCACATTCCTGTCTCTTGAGATTGAGAGCCAATACATCTTCCAGGCAGAAGACGGTCGTGGTTCTCTTCTTCGAGGGGCATTCTTCCCCTAGACCCTTTATTGCTTCACCTAAATTATATGTCGCCTGCCATTTTCACTTCCAATGCCATGGATTTTCATTATGTTGTTTGCACTCTCTGTATGAGTTGGGTTTTATTTTATGCTATGTATGCACACTTGGTTCTCTCTCCATTTTATCAGTAGTGTACTTGTTATTTAAGCAGTTTATGTTGTTACACTAATTGAACTTCTGTGGTTGAAATAGAGTTCCATGGATATGCTGCTTTAGTGATATTCAAAACCCAAATGCAAAAAGTTTGTTGTTCACTCACGAGAGAGATAGAGAGATAGAGAGAGAGAGACCTTTTTATATTCTACATGACTTGACTCCACCACCCCACACTATCACAACATTCAAGATCTCGGCTTGTATTTCTCCTCTTATCTTCATTCGTTGTTGATTAATATCTATTCTAATCATTGTTCTCTAAAGAGGGCTGTTAACTTGAAATGGCATGTCACTAAACTCTTTTAAAGATTGTCCAGTTGAATTTAGTATCATTTGAATCTCAATGAAACATACGTAGTAAATTTTATAGATCTTTAGGCGAGTTGAAAAGCTTTACATAGACAAACCATTCTTTAAAATGTTGCTAAACAATTTCTTTATCATTTACTCCCCGAATATTTTATAAACATATCATATATTTCATTTGCACCAAGAGTTTCCATGAACTTTTTCAAACATTTTGTGGACTACTCATGCCATTAGTTAGTCATGCAATGAACAACTTTCATAATTAAGTTTTAGATCCCAGCTCGACAGTCTCTTTTATGCACTATACATTATTGTCATTGACCCTAATGCCTCAGATACTTCAATACATCTTATACTCCCTCCGTCCCAGAGTATTTGTCCACTTTCATTTTTACACACCATCCAATACACTTCTTTAATTTATTGTCTTGTAATTTGTATATTAAAAAATTATAAAATTTACTCCCTCCGTTCGAAAATATTCTTCCCGTGTTGACTTGGCACGCTTATTAAGAAATAGTTTAAAAAATGCAAAATTTTCAAAAATACACATACTATAAACTTTTAAATCTCTTTTTATTATTAAAAAAGTACTAAAAAAGTAGATTAGTGATAAAATAGAAGGGTATTATTGAAATTTATTCTTAAAAAGCATACTAAGGAAATGAGAAGAATATTTCTGGACGGACCAAAAAGGAAAGTGGGAAGAATATTTCCGGACGGAGGGAGTATATATTAATAATCTATATGTTAAGACAAATCAAATAAGATCGCACATGGCTATATTTAGGCTTACACATTGAGAGAATTTGATAAGTCAAAGTGCTTGGATGAACATTTCCAAAAGTCAAAAGTGGACGAATATAGTGGGACGGAGGTAGTAATAGTTTGAATCAATAAATAAAATATTGTTTTTTAACTCAAAATAATATCATGTGTTTATGACATGCCTAAAAGATGTAAGTTTTTATTTTATCTGTTTAAATATTGATGTAAAAAATAAATTTCTACATTAATATTGTGTAAAAGAAGAGATGATAGAACTTTTTTTTTAATTGATCAAACACTTAATTCAAATATATAGCTTCATTCATTATGCAAAAGAATCAGACTCCAATCTTTAGACATGTGGCATTTTTAACACTTAATATGCCACTTTATTTATGACATACTCCACCGTTTAAATTTATATTGTCTGTTTCGATTTACGATATTTCACTTAAATCACTTTCAAATCATTTTATATGAAAAATGGTGTAGAATTAAAAAAAATAAAAAATTACATATTAAAATACTATACCAAAAGATCTACAAAATTAGAAATGACATGATTATTTTGTTTTATCAAATTATTAAAGAAAGAATGCGAATGATGTTTGACCTTATAAATAGTAAATAAGCAATTTAAACAGACAATTTAAATAGCGTGGTGTGAAGTTATGGTGTGAAGTTACCGAGTAAATTTTATTGTGGAAGAGAGTCTTTGTATTTTTATAATATTCTCTTCTGATTCTTAATTTATTCTCATCATTTGCAAAAAGAGCACTCAAATCTCCTTTGTTTGAAAAATTATTTGTAAAACTCATTAGGTTTCTAAATGGTGCACATAGTTTATACCCTTCTCCCTCTGTATTGTGATGTTTCACTATTTTTTTCATTTTTAATGTTCTATATTATTCAAACAATTAAAATAATATCTACGTTCTTCATCTCAAATTAAGATTTTTTACTTGTTTATTTTTTAAAAAATAAATTTTATAAAAAAGAAAAAAGAAATTAAATACTTTGCATGAAGAAAAAAAGATAAAAAAGTTAATCAAAAAGATAGAAAAATAAGAAAATAGAAAAATAGAAAGATGAAATAAAATACAGAGAAGAAAAGGCAATTCTTTACTTTTTCTTTCTTTTTTATTATCTTATGTATCCTTTTTTTAACTCATAAAGATTATTTTCTTTCATTTTTCTTCTTTTTATATTTTGTAACGTTCTCTAAAGAATTCTTTTGTTTTGAAAAATGAATAAATAAAAATCTTTAATTTGAGATGAACTACCATATATAACACAAAATCTCTCCCCCGATTCCTTCTAGTCGGGCCACTCGGTCTGTAAGTATGCCATGTGAGGTAGAAAGAATTACAATTCCTATTCCACCCAAAATCCTAGGGATTTTTTTGGACGTAGAATAGATTCGTCGACCGGGTCGGCTTATCTGTTTTAAATTTAAAATATTCGTAAAAGGCCCTTTTTTAGTCTTTTGATGGCGCAAAGTTAAGACCAAAAAATAGTTACTGCATACGGCTGACAAATTAAACTCATAAAAAATCTACTCGATTTACTCAGCAAAAAAATAAAGAAGAGAGAAAAATCGAATCAGGATTAAATAAATGATCAAAGTACCATCCTTCCTTTCAGAAACGTTTAAAATTATTATGATGGCTCTGTTGCTTTTTATATCTTAATTTTCATTTTGTTTTCACTTTTTGTCTATAGCAATCCCAAAGTTTCTTTAGTCNTTACTGCATACGGCTGACAAATTAAACTCATAAAAAATCTACTCGATTTACTCAGCAAAAAAATAAAGAAGAGAGAAAAATCGAATCAGGATTAAATAAATGATCAAAGTACCATCCTTCCTTTCAGAAACGTTTAAAATTATTATGATGGCTCTGTTGCTTTTTATATCTTAATTTTCATTTTGTTTTCACTTTTTGTCTATAGCAATCCCAAAGTTTCTTTAGTCATTCAATCATAATTTAATTGTAAGAGTGAAATTTCATTATAGAGAGAAAGAAGGGTATAAATGTCATTTTAAATCTCAAAATCGGTTAGGAGGCGTGTATGCACCATTTAGAAACCACAGAAGTTTTACAAATAAGGTTTACAAACATAGGGAGTTTGAGTGCTTCTTTTGTAAACCACGGGGCACTCACGCTATTAGCCTCTTCAATTATACTAAAACATTAAAATAATTAATATGATACTCTTCTAATTTCTAAATAAATTTCATATTTTCCTATGATGCATTTACAATAAAGAAGTTAGTTTTGATTCTATTTATTTAAATATTGATGTAAAATTTAAAACGAATGTATATATTTTTCAAATAATCCCACTTTTCAATGTCACCGGAAATAATCCCACCTTTCCGCATGTGTGTGAGTTTTGGGTTGCCGTTAAAAAACTAACGGCCACTTAACGGAAGTTTTAGAAAATGCCTGTTTTCGCAAATAAATGAAAGGTGTGATTATTTTAGACAAATTTACTTTTTACTTTTTTTAATTTTAAAATTAATATTTTTTAAAATATAACAGTACACTCTTGTTAGACTAACGATTAACAATTTTTTGTTTTCTATTTTGGGAAAATATAATATTGAATTATCAAAAATAATTCAGAGTATTGATCAAGAAAGAAATTGTAATACCAAAAAATTGTAGTGATTTATAATATTTATTAGTGCCATTTCGGAGAAAAAAATATTGTGCCATTCTTAAAACTTTTGAATTACTATTTTGGGGAAACTTTTGTATTGAATTATAAAAAAATCAAAAATTGGGTAGTTCCATTTTAGAAAAAATAAAATAGGAAATATAAGATTATCAATAAATATTTCGGAGTGTTCATGAAAAAATTGCAATTCATCAGAAAATGTAGTGAGTTATAAAAATAAAAGTTTCATTTCAACGAAATAATTGTTGTGTTATTTTCACAACTATTGCAATGTTGTTTCACAAAAAATATTTATTTATAACTATCGAAAAATATTCATAAGTTTTGTAGTGCTATTTTTTAAGAAATAAAAATTATATAATATCAAAAAACAATTCGAAGTGCAGCTCAAAAAAATAAATGCAACTTACAAAAAAATGTAATTTATGAAGTAAATAAATTAGCTCTATTGTGTAGAATAATTTATTTTCTAATTATTACCAAATTATCGATAATTGAAAAAAACAATTAGTTTCACTCTAAAAACACTTAATTTTGGTACGTAGTATCATTTTTCCAAAAAAAATTAAAAATACATTTAAATTTAAAGTTAGGAATTGAAAAACGAAAAAGGGAGAATTTACCTAAAATAATCCCACCTTTCATTTATTTGAGAAAAATAGGCATTTTTAAAAAATCCCGTTAAGTGACCGTTAGTTATTTAACGGTGACCTTAAACTCGCACACATGCAGAAAGGTGGGATTATTTTTGGTGAGAGTGAAAAGTGAGATTATTTTTGAAAGAGCACGAAAAGATGGGATTATTTTAGATAATTTTTCCTAAAATTTAAAACGAATGTATATATTTTTCAAAGATAGAAAGACTAAAATACAAGTAAAACATAAGTGGGCCGACATCATTTTATGACAACTCAAATGCTTCAGTAGAAATTGAGAATTGCTTTTGTAATACAATGTTATATTAAGAGTTGTTCCTGACATATAGTTCATCAAAACATACCATGATAAGTCAGCCTAAGAGTTGTCTTTATCACAAATCCTTTAGAAACAACTAGCCCAGCAAAGTACGGTATTAGATATTCCCCCAATAAACATTTCATGCTATAGGTTCTGTCATACTTAAGTTTGAAATCCACAAAAAATAATCTCCCAGGTTGCTTCAGTGGAATGCAAGTTTACATGGAAACCTTAGGTGATAAAAAGTCCTCATGTGCATCACCATGAACTTGCACAACCCATGCCAAACCTGTATGGGGCACAAACACATAAGTATCATTTATTTAATCATTAATGCTCATGCAACCCAACATTACAACAATTCAAGATCTCTTACATGACAATCCTTGCCCACATCTTCAAACATCTACATCCTCCTATGGGTAGTCCATTAAAATTCCTCTATCTGTATGCCTATGTATGAAACTTAACAGTGATGATCTAATACAACTTTGATGCATATTTAACATACTTAATACTTTTTAGTTTCATTATTTATTACTAAAATGTACAAGAGAAGCTTTAATTCTTTCTTTCCCACACCCCCATCATGCTCCATATTATATTGGTCACGTCTACCCAAGCCTATCCGTAAGTGAAAACCCGCATTACTCATCATGCCACATATGTACTGCATGAGTCAAATAACTAAAAGTACCTGCAAAAATCTTCCGTCACTTGACCAATTTAGTTTCCATATCAAAGCAAGTCATTACTTGGTGAAATGCGGAAAGCATCTCTGGCCAAGTGTCTACTATCATCGCACCATGTTCTGCCCATGACTTGTCTTTCTAGAAAGACGAAAAACAGAGAAAAAAATCATCATAATAAATATTGTGATTAATACAAACCAATAATGGCATTTCAATTTTTTTTACAATAACATCATATCCATTTCAATTTTTAAGCAATATATTAACAACAATACTACTCAAGATTGAAATTTACCTTGTGAACTCCGATGTTTCTTGCGAAATGAAGAAACCCCCGTGGAGTATTCAAATAGGCTGGTTTTGTATCGTGAACCCCTGTGATAAAACAACATGAGTAAATTTGAAACAAAATATAAGAACATAACTAATTCAAGATATAAAGAAGATCATACATTTCTCACGATTAAAATATAAAACATCAATATAATCATTTGGGACAGATTTGTTCCAAGATTGACAGCTTTCAAATTTCATAATCTCAACATCAATTTCACGCAAGTCAATGCGAAGTTTGGCCTGAATATCTTGTATCCTTTCATGTGTCAAGATTATGTATTCCATTAGCCGCTCTTCACTCAAAAATGTTGGGTGGTGATGCACACTTTGAAGGTGCTTGCTTGATGTTATAAACCTAATGACAAAAAAAAGTTAGAATATGTGTAAAATTCGAAGTGATTTAAGTAAAAATATATTGACATACTCATTGACAATGAAAGAGTCTACAAATCCAAAAACTTGAGAATTAAGAATATCTTTCATTGGCATCAAGGCATCCTTTAGAACATCTTTTATAGCCTTCAAATCTTCCACTTCATCGTCACATCTAGTTTCTATGACAGTCTTTGAGTGACCTTGGAAGTTCCCAAATTTGGGAATGGCTCTCTCTGCAATAAGAAGGGATCCTCTCTCCCTCAAACGCCCATGGAAGAGTCCCATATTATGTATTTCTCTCAACCTTTCCAAGAAACCCCTAAAATAATAAATAAAATTACATAAATTAGGTTTGTAACAACAAAATTTTAGGATATTTAAGTTATAAACATTTAAAAATAGTAATGTTTATCAAACTAAGAAATTAGCTCACAGAATAAGATTCTCGGTGATCTGTTGTTTGTGAGAATGCGTAGTTCTAGCCATGCTAGTTTTTTGTAAGAACTCTGGTAGTGGGACAGATGACTCATAAATAAACCAAGCACGTTCGGGAGTTTCGAAGCTTATGATGCCTTTTATTATAAAGGCATGATTCTGTTTCGACATATCGTGGACACATTTTCCAGACTCATCATATAGTGGGTGCACATGTGCCACTTGGAAATCTTTAAAAAGCTTGACTTGAAGCACATAGACATCAGCTGAAGTCCTCCATTGTAGGACAAGAGACTCAACTGGCTGATTGGGATAACGAATAGGTACGGACAGTGATATATCTGTACCTTGCACGGGCATCAATCTGTAAATTTTGTTAAGTTCTGGATTCATACTTAACACTTCAAAAGTAGAAGTTGAAGTAGCCAAGATTATGTTTCCAGGACAGCAACCCAATGACTGTATTCAAAACAATAAATTAGTAAGTAAAGTAACTGAACTCAAAATGGCAAGTGACTACTAATTAGGAAGCCAAATTCGAAATAGCAACCCATTGATAAAGTAGCTAGTTTCAAAATAGCCATAGAAGTTTAAGACAATCATATCCAGCTTTGGCTCATCCCATCAACCAAAAGCTGCCCACCCTTCTCCCTTTTTGAAATGATAGATATTTTTTTTAAATAAAACAAATACGTACATTTTAAAATGGGTATACTTAATCAGTAATCGAATACATAATGTAGTTACTAAATACAGATAGCTTACTAACTAATGAAAGCTATTCAGGCTCAGGACATTTGGTTACTAAGTTTAATCACTAGTAACACCTTTGCAAATTCTTGCCCCTCACAGTCTAGCTGCAAAGTGCAAACCCACCTAAAAATGAACAATTACAGTCATTTACTTAACTAACAAAAAAAGCAAAACCAAAAAAGAACAAAGGGTAGTGTTTTGGTTGGTACACCAAAAAATGGAAAGCTATTTATGTGCTCTACTAGTGACATCTTTATCTTTATCTATACAAAGGTACGCTGAAAAAATGAATAGTGTTCCCGCCTAAAAATATTGGTCCAAGTCACTGCCAAAAGGGCCTATCAGATGGAGAGGCTGGAAAATGAGGCCTATGATGCCTATCTGTGCAACATCGGTCAGGAAATGTAAAAATCTCTTATTGAGCCACACACCATAAAAAAGTATATGTCAAATAAGCATGCATATCTCTTTTTTTTTGCTAGAGTAAAAGTGAAGATCTTCCAAATCTCTTTTTTTTGCACCTAATGTATCATTTAAATACAAAAAGTGCTTGCAAATCTTTTATCTTTATTACTATGACTATTTATTGAGACCCGTTTGCAAAAAGTGCTTGCAAATCTCTTTTTTTTGCACCTAATGTATCTTTTATCTTGCAAACTTCCTCTATTCCAAAATGTTTTACACTTTACGCAAAACAAAACAAAATTTCAAGTTTTTTAATTTATTTTATTTATAGGTTGGTATAAAAATTTAAAATAAAACTTATGACTTAGGTGTTAAAATATTAGGTGTTAAAAATATTTTTACAGCATATGGTGTTAAAAACTATACATTAGGTGTTAAAAATATTTTATTTTTACAAATTTTGAATGACAAATATTTTAAAAATATAGGTGTTAAAATTTTTATGACTTAGGTGTTAAAAATTTTTACAAAACATTAGGTGTTAAAAATATTTTATTTTATCAAATAATCAATCAAAACACACAAATAAACAAAGGATTTTATGACTTTTGAACAGTGAAGGAAGAGTGTAATTCTTTTTAGGACAGAGAAAGTATATTTTAAAAGAGAAAGATGGATGGAACAGATCATGAATATGTTTTTGAAGTAGGCCATGTTTGGCATTTTGAAAAGGTAATCTTACATTAGCCTATAGCATTATCGTTTTTAGGGTTAACCTTTAACCGTTAAAATTTTATCAAAATACTAACATTAATTGAAAACACTCTTTCAAAACAAGGCCGGAGTTTATTTTGTAAGAAACTCTTATAAGTTTTTCCTTTATAATTGATTTACCAAGTAGTTTATCTTGTGAGAAAGTTATTCCTTTAATAAGTTTTGTGAGTTATTTTGAAATCTGCCAATGGAAAAAAATTGGATCCCCCGAATAAATTGATTGTATCTATAAAATGATATGAAGTATATATGGAGTACTTTTCTATAGTATGATCTCACTAAAAGATACTCCTTACTTTGTAGAGTAGTAAATATGTTTAATCATTTTTAACATCATTTATGTAAATATATTGTATTGTGTAACATTCAGTTATTCTCTTTCTATTACGATGAATATGAGTGTAATCTGTCATTTGAAAATGACGGTGGTAAAACTGTTGGGCACGAAGTATCTTCAAATACCACAAAGAATGCTGTTTACAAAGAAGTATTGCAGAATCTTTAATTTCTTATTAGTATAGTTTTTTCATAATTATCTTCAACATTAATATGTAATGCTTTAAATCTTGACAAATGGATCAAATAATATGTTTTTTCTATACTTTCTCTATATAATTTCTAATTGTTCTTCTACATTATATAATTTCTAAATTAATTACACTTAAACCATACACTCACAAATAAAGACCGTGCAACGCACATGTACGAAATCTAGTTGGAAACATGAAGGAGAGTATGGATGGCAACTAGTCGGTGAGTGGTGCGTGAAAAGCGGAGGAGCATATTTTTACGGTGAGATATACTCAGCAGACCAGAGGCGAGATGAAAGTAGTGTCCCAAGTTTGTGAGAGGCCGCGGGTTTGGGGATTTAGGTTAAAATAAAATAATTGGGTTCAATATCCAGCCCGACCCGGCTCCACCATTTCATCTCATCTTCCCTTGTTTAATTCCATTGCGTCGAACATCTATCCCAAATTTATCATCTTTTTAAAAAAATTTAAAATCTATTCGAACCCATTATATTAAAATAAATAGAGAATTATTTACTTACTCAGTAATATGTATATTTAATATAATTTGAATTTTTCTTTGATAAAAAAATACTACATCCGTCCCGAAATAGATTACAATCTTTTTTTTCTTTTTCCACTCAATAACTTTTGTTTATTTGGGTATTTTCATTGAGTATTTGATCAAATAAAATATTTTTGTCACCCCTCGTTTTGTAGAACTTTGACATAGTCTTTTTAATGTGTAATTTTTTTCTTATTGATGTACCAATTTGTAAATAAAATGATTTCAAAAGACGGGAGGTTTTGCCTTGTAACTCCCAATTTGTAATCAAACTAGAGACGGAGGGAGAATATAATTTAAATTTTCTTGTAGTTCTGATTACATTTATTCACTCCGCCATGATATTATGCATTAAAATGCACCCCATTATACAGAGTGAGAACATTGACTCCCAAAATAATTTTAGATGTCAACTAGAATTTTAGAGGTCAACGATAAGCAAGAAGCACCAATTAGCTTTGCATCCCATTATTTTCTTTATAAAAAACAATATATATTAGAGGTCAACTATCTACTGGATTAGTAATAGCCTAGACATATACATGCTAATGAAATTACTGTGTGCATGCCCGAAATAAAATACTATGCATTTAAAACATGAGGGGTCATTATTGACATGCAAAAACAAATTTGTCAAATTGTTCAAAATGAAACGGTAAGGCACACAATATGTTGATGCAGAAGTGTCAGTATTTGTACAAGGGGCAGTAGATAAAGTACAGTTATGGGTTGGGAAGAAGTAGAATAGACTACCATAAATATATCACAGTTTTTGTTTTTTTCTTACACATCTGTTGGTACTACCATTTTAGATGCACACAATAGTTAGATGCACTCAAACATCTTATAAACGAAAAAAACATCCTCAAATTCAAAAAAGATCACAAAAAAAGTAAGCTTTTAAAAAACCCAGTTGGACATTTTACAGAGGCATAATCACTTCGAATCTTTAAAAAAAACAGCGGACATTTGGATCTAAAAACATAGCATAATCACTTCGGATCTTCAGTTTCAGCAAAAAAAGAAGAAAAAGAAAAAACATACGCATGATATACAGGACAGAGGCATAAATCAATTCTGATCTAAAAAACACAGGGGACACCTCCCTCAAATCAATTCGGATTTTAGAACAAAACAGGGGGATTGTAGTACACAAACACAAAACAGATTTTACAAGGTAGAGTATATATGTGTAGATCATACCATATTGAGTTTAAAAGGGTTTGAATTTGAAAAATTTGGAATACCTGGAGCAGAGATCGAAAATTACAGCGTGCTCTGTTCCATTTTTGGCGATTAGGTCTCTTTTCGGCGAAAAGAAACAAAAGAGATGAAGAAAAAGAGTCCCCCCTGCTCCGTTGCGATTGCTCTTTCTTTTTCTTTGTTGATCGATGGAGGAAGCTGCACGGAAAAAGGTTAGAGTTGGGCTATGGTGCTCGATGGGTTCTGTTTTGGTGATTCCATTTTTATCCAAAACCAATCACAAAACAAAACGGAAGGTAAGTTGGCGGTTCGAATCAATTCAATTTTGCATAAAAAATATGTAAACTGTTGGTTACTCCGTATTTGATTCCTTTTATGCGGTTTTTATTTCAGCTATTTTTTTGTTTTTTGGTTTATAAAATTAAATATTTATACGCATTAAAAACTTATAAAAATACTAACTCGATGAAGCAATATGTAGGGTCGGGTTCGACTTTTTGTTTGTTTTTTACACAAAACCAAAATCAAACAAAAGGTCAGTGTTTTGTTCGATTCAAATACATAAAAATGTATGTGTCGAGTGTCTAAGAAACATCTAGGATATTCCAAATAATCCTAAAGACATCGTGTGTAAATATTAAGTACGGAGAATTTGTGTTTTTTAGTATAATAATTTCATTTCATTTCCAATTAGCTTTGCATCCCATTATTTTCTTTATAAAAAACAATATATATTAGAGGTCGACTATCTGCTGGATTAGTAATAGCCTAGACATATACTCTCTCCGTCCCTAAATAAACTTCCGTTATTGACTTTTTGAGAAATTAAGGGAGAGATATTTGGTGTTGATTTTCCAAAAATACCCTTGATGTGATGGATAAAAGTAAGATGTGATGAGTAGATTATTAGTAAAAAAGTATGATGTGATAGGTAGGGTATGAAAAAGTAAGGGGTAAAAATGGTTTTTAAAGGGAAAAGAAAAGTTTTTTTGGGGACAAAGAAAAAACAAAAGGAGAAGTTTATTTAGGGATAGAGGGAGTACATGATAATGAAATTACTGTGTGCATGCCCGAAATAAAATACTATGCATTTAAAACATGAGGGCTCATTATTGACATGCAAAAACAAATTTATCAAATCCTTTCTATATAAAAAGGAGACTCCATTCTCTAAGAACTTGACATTTGGCATATTCAAAGCTTGACATGTGGCACATTAGGAACTTTACATGTGGAATATTAGGTGACAATTTAACCAAATTTACTCTCTTTCATTATTTCACTTTTTTTATTCTTTTTTCAAAAATGATATGGAGTAGTTACTTATTTTGAACCCATGAATTCAAAGTTAGAATTAAAATTATTTTCCGTGTAAATCATTACTTTTAATAAAATATCATTTTAAGGACTCTACGTACAGATATTTCTAATACCTATCTGGGATTCGTTAAATCATAAATTTTACAAAATATTTTTAGAATAATAAATAAAATACACTCCTCACCCATATATAAATTTTATATTTATTCATTTTACATTTACATGATATTCCTTTGATTGTATTTACTCCCTCCGTCCCCCAATATTTGTCCAGTTTTGACTTTTGGAACTGTTCATCTAAGCATTTTGACTCATCAAATTCTCTCAATGTGTAAGCCTAAATATAGTATGTGTGATCTTGTTTGATTTGTCTTAACATATATATTATTAATATATAATTTTTATAATTTTTTAAAATACAAATTACAAGATAAAATGGATTAAAGAAGTGTATTACATGGTTTGTATTACAATACAATATTTTTTACTAGCTTCATTTATAAAAAAAATTCATTAATAAATAAGATGATTTTTTTAAATTCAATTCTAGTTAACATTTGATATAAAAAATGTATTACCAAGACATACTATGTTTACACTAACATTCTTTATAATTTCAACATTTTTAGTAAATTTAATTGTGGAATAGAGATCATTGCTTTTATTAGAATACATTTTTCTACTTTTCTATTTTTTTCACTTCATTTATAATAAAACTATCAATGAACGAATAAAATTTTCTTCCTTGAAAACGATACTTTCATAACCTCTATAAAATAATATTTTTTATGACAAGCTTAAATGAAATTAATCATGATTTTATATATATATTTAAATATTTATATAAAATAAAATATAAAAAAATATATTTTAATCTCTACACTAAAATACTACAAACGACTAGACTATTTTTTAAATAATTAAATATTTAAATCAAATAAATTAAAAAAAGTAATAGTTTTAATTTGTATTCAAATAGAAAGAAAAAATAAAAAAATTATCAAATATTTTGTAAATTTTAATTCAAAATCATAGGATCACTAATGTTTTTTATATTAATTTTTTTTAAATTAATGCAAACAAATAGAATCATTGGATTTTTTTAATTAGTTTTTAATTTTTGAATGATTGTATTGCTTATCCAAACTTTTTTTTTATTTTTCTTATGCGGGGAGAGAAGAATCATTTTGGTATTTTTAATCAATGCAAGAGAGGAAAATCATAACAATGCACGAGAGATTAATAATAATTATTTTCTAATCAAAATTAATGTGGCGATGCGGGATAGAAGAATCATATTCTTTGTATCATAAGGTTGGTAATAAATTTTTTTAATCAATGAAAAAGAGAATAATGATAGAATCGCTAATATTTTTTAATTAATCCCTAAAAAGACTAATAATATTTTTTAATGTGTGGAGAATCGAAAATTAATTTCACCCCGTGCATGGCATGGGTTAAAATACTAGTTGTTCAAAACAAAACAGTAAGGCACACAATATGTAGATGCAGAAGTGTCCGGTATTTGTACAAGGGGTAGTAGATCAAGTACAGTTATGGGTTTGGAAGAAGAAGAATAGACTACCATAAATATGCCACATTTTTTGTTTTTTTTCTTACACATCTGTTGGTACTACAATTTTAGATGCACACAATATTTAGATGCACTCAAACATCTTATAAACGAAAAAAAACATCCTCAAATTCAAAAAAGATCACAAAAAAGTAATCTTTTTTTAAAAAAAAAAACCCAGTGGGACATTTTACAGAGGCATAATCACTTTGGATCTTTAAAAAAACAGCGGACATTTGGATCTAAAAACATAGCATAATCACTTCGGATCTTCAATTTCAGAGAAAAAAGAAGAAAAAGAAAAAAACATACGCATGATATACAGGACAGAGGCATAAATCAATTCTGATCTAAAAAAACACAGCGGACAACTCCCTCTAATCAATTCGGATTTTAGAACAAAACAGGGGGATATTAGTACACAAGCACAAATCAGATTTTACAATGTAGAGGATGTACGCGTAGATCATACCATATTGAGTTTAAAAGGGTTTGAATTTGATAAATTTGGAAGGTACATGTGCCACTCGGAACTTTTGAAAAAGTTGGACTCGCAGAACATAAGCATCATCCGAACTCTTCCATTTTAGGGCAAGAGACTCAACAGGCATGAAGGGAAAATATTTATGAACGAGCAACGATATATCAGAACCTTGCACCGGCATCAAATTGAAATTTTCATTGGGTTCTGGATTCATGCCTAGGCTGAATTCAAAACAATAAGTTAGTAGAAGTTGAAGTAGCTAGCTAAGGTTATGTTTCAAGAGTAGTAGAAGTTGAAGTAGCTAAGGTTATGTTTCCAGGATAACAACCCAATAGCTGAATTCAAAACAATAAATTAGTAAGTAAAGTAATTGAATTTGAAATGGAAAATGACTACTAATTAAGAAGCTAAATTTGGAATGGCAAACCAATTGCTAAAGTAGCTGATTTCAAAATATATAGCAGAGCTAAATTCCTCCTTAAAAAGACAATGTCTCCAAGAAGTCTAGTTAGATCCTCATAGGGGTTTAAGACAATTATAGGCAACCTTGGTCCACCCCATCAACCAAGACATGCTCACCCTTGTCCCTTTTTGTAATGGTCCATATTTTTAAAAATAAAACAAACACTTACATTTTAAAATGGTTGTACTGAATTAATTGGTAATTGAATACATAATGTGGTTACTGAGTATGGATAGCTTACTAACTACTCGAAGGCCATTGCTCAGGAAACTATATATTCATCCACAATAATGGCCAAATTGTTGGGACAACTAGAAGTTATTCAATAGTGTGCGTGCACAAAAAAATTCATGGCATTAAAAGAACACCAGACGGTAAAAGCCAGAATTATCAAACAATATTCTACTTTATACTATATTGAATCGCCATAAATACATGCAAGGAATGGCTAGAGAGAAGAGGCCGGGCTAGACCAAGACAAACACCCTTTCGCTTCTGTTTAATCACTAGAAACACCTTTGCAATTTTTGGTTGTATATTTTTTTCTCGGTTTCGTTGAGTCGATTATGGTCATGTTAGTATTGGACTGTCATCCTTATTCTATACTAGAAAGTCGATCTCAATATCTTTATTGTTCAAGTTCCAAGATCAAAATCTCCAAGAAATATGAGTTCATTAAAAAACAATTCAGCCACTCTTAACACTAATATGAAAATCAACCGCTAATAATCAAACATGGTAAAAAGCAATTAAAAACTAAGAGTACAAAGAGCGCAAGGAAAATAAAAAAACACACGAATTGCCTCACACAATAAGACCTAAAACGTAGAAAACACACAACAACAACAACAACAACAACCCAAGTCTAAACGACTATCGAAATTATTAACCCTATCTAAGGTCTTATCTTAATCAAATAATCAAAAATAAAAAAAGCAGACAAATAAATTCAGAAAAGAACTGGAATGAAATAAAACACACAAATTGTCAAAATACAGGCATTCAACAACTCTTAACCCAGATATTAAGTAATATTGTAAAAGCTTATAAGTTATAAATATTATTACTCACTTTTTTTTGTGTAGCACCAGTGGTGGGCTGGTGGCAGTAGGACGAACTCACTGGTGGCAGACTATCAGAAATTGGTGCTAGGGCTGTTGAAAGAGAGATGAAAATACGAAATAAACAAGAACCCTAGTCTATCAAATTCAAATTTAGATCTGAATCAAGAGATGCATGGCCTGCATGGGTTAAAACACAGCTAAGAAATATCAAAGGAATCTGCATGTGTACCAGAACATGACCTTCTCGATCTCTGCCCGGCCCGTCAAACCTGAAATAAGGGGGAAAGATTAAAACCCGGCCATACCCAAGTAAGGTCGAGCTTATGAATGAATTGAGCTAGCTTCTTGAGGAGTAAATAACGAGGAAAAATCAGTGCAAGGAAACCAACGATAATTTTACCTGTGCGACGATAAAAACAGAGCTGTGAAATGCAACTGCAGAAGAAGCTGGCTAAAATGAGATAAGTGGAGGAGGCGAAAGTAGAACGTAGAAGAAGCAGATCTAAGATATGTGGAAGCTAGCTAGGGGTGAAGGTAAGAAGAAACACAGTCAGTGTTAGTGTTGACTAAAATTGTTCCATTAAAGCCAGGTGGGGGAAGCCTCAAACGAAATGGACCATCAGATTTTTCCGCGAGATATACTCCGGGCAGACCGACGGGAAGCCGACTGGGGAAGACTGAAAGAGGCAAGAGAAAATCGTGTCCGATGTTTGGGGGAGGCGGGTTGGGGGGATTTAGGTCAAACAGTAGAAAATCCGCTCAATATCCGACCCGACCGGCTCCACCAAATCCTCCTAATTCCACCCGTCATTTTTTTAGCTCCGAAATTATTAAGAAAAATTATATTTGGCCATAAATTATGCATATTACAAAATAAAATAAAAAAACACTCCGTAATTATTCTGTAGTTTTAATTCGGGAGAAAGACCAAAATAATAGTAAAACATATGACATATTCTCAAAATAAGAATTGAAACATAAACTTCTCTAAATAAAAGTAATTAACTTAATTAATCTAATGGTTTAGAGTTAAGAAACGAAATAGAAATAAAACATTGACCACGTAACAAAATGAAAGTTATATTCATATTATAAATATGAAATTAAATACGTTATATAAATTAAAAAAACTTAAATTAGCTACAGTCCCTGCCCCACATGTCATTATCGCTACCCTTATCGCCATCGCCGCTATTGTCGTCGCCGTCACTCCACCGCCACAATCTCCCGCGACCATCACTATTAAATGCGGCCACCATCTACATTGTTGCTACCAGTCCTGCCACTAACACCGTCACGATCGGCACTACCGCCGTCATCACCACCACATTCTGCTGCTCTCATTCCCATTTGTTGTGAATGCCACCTCCATCGCCTTTATTTGCTATTGTTAATGACGCAATTTACTACCAACATTGTGTTCAAGATTGTCATTGTCACCACTATATATAGTGTCATGGTATCACTGCCAAGGGTAAAAGCTTTCAATACAATGTCAATCAAAGTCACAATGTCAAGGACGATAATGCATACGGGCAAACATGTCATTGCATAATGCCAAACATGTTATTGCATAATGCCAAATATGTCAACATAAAATATCAAAAAAAAAGTGAAATGTCAATATTGCCAACATACAATATCAAGTTTTTGCCACTATCACCAAATTTTGTTGGGAGCAAAATCTAAACACAACTAATACAAAAGCAATGAAACAAAAAAATTAAAAGAAAAACAATCAAATACAAAAATGAAAAGAAAAAACTAAACCAAAATCAATGTCTAATGAGAGATGCAATTTTCTAGAGAAAAAAGGATGATTGCAATTAGTTGGAAGTATTTTTTACTTCTACGATGCAGTCTCAATTATCGAGCATTTGGAAGCTAATTAAAAATCAAAATCATAGTCATCGTGACTGGCGACAACCTCAGGTCTCATGGATATAGGCGGTGCAATAGATCTGCAAGGGGGGAAGAGATAGAGGCAACGCTTCGTGGCAGATCTATAGGTGATGCTTCGTAACAGCTCAGCAAAGAGGAAAGCAGGTGCGGCTGCATACAAGTAGTGGGGCGACGGCCGACGGTGATGTACTGCACTTGGGATGGATTTGACAGAGGTAACGCTTCAAAATGGTGATGCTGGTGGCAAAAAAAGAAAATGTGTGATAAATTAGGAAAATCGGAAGAAATGTGGAGAGATAATTACTCTAAGGAAAATGTTTGGTTCACAAACTCAAACTTCACAAACTTACCATTTGTGAACTTCAATAAAAAAAATTTATTAAATAGTTTAAAATAATTTTAAAATGAGAATTTAAACTATAAATAACAAGTTTGTAGAGTTTGTGATAATTCTGTTTGTGAACGTAACATTGCTCTTACTCTACATGAAAATGCAATATGTATAATAATGATCACCTTAAGAAAAATGTGCTGGGGTCAATGGGGGGTAGGGGAGGCCGGTAGGCCGTAGGGGGGCATAATTGATGCATGTGAAGAGCTTTCAAGTTGTATCATTATTAGGGGGTGGGTTAGGGGGGTAGGAACCGTCAATTTTGCGAACGGAGTACCGGAGGTGCCCCAAAATGCTAGTGGCACCGCTAGTGGCACCAGATTCCAGTGGCACTGGAACCGGGCCGTTATTATTATCATAATTATTACTCCGTACTCCCCCCATCCTATATCTTTCTTCCCGGTTCGCAAAACGAAGAAAAATCTCAAGTTTTTTCAATCTATTTTATTTAAATATTGGTATAGAATAAAAAATAAAACATACATACTTAAAAACTACATCAAAAGTTCAGCAAAACAAGTGGTGGCAAGAATATTTTATTTTATCATATAGGCCATGAAAAAACACAAATAAATATAAATTCTCATGAAGTTGAAATAGTGCACTGGGAAGAAAGTTTTAGGAGGAATGAAATATTATTTATTCATACATGACCTCATCCATAATGGCAGCCATTTAAGACTCTCCCCTTTTATGAGGTACGGAGTAAATTTTAATCATTTCAAATAATTGCAGTTGCTGTAAGGCTAATGATGGTGGAATTTGCACTATTATTCATTGCCCTAATACTACACGTGACTTCAAATTCTTTATAAATTAATTAAGAGTAAATTCTATATTTGGTTCTTTATAATATGAATGTTTTCATATTTAGTCCTCTATTATCAAATATTACGCTCGTAGTCCTTTTATGGAGGGTGTCTTTCCACAAATGATCCTTTTTTTGATTTTCTGCCTAGTGGGTGTTAATTTAAAGATTAAAAGTATAACTTGACATCAACATTATGTCTAGTGATGTGTTCTGATATTGGTTAAGTAGATAACACAAAAATAATGACAATGATTATTGTGGGTTAGGATTCTGACGGAAGACCGCGTTTGTAGATTATTGTTGTAGTAGAAAGCGAATGTAATTTACAAACGACGCAAACAGAACAACCTTTGGAATCGTATATGACAAAAAAAGATATACTCCCTCCGTCCCAAAACTTTCTTCCCACTTTCCCTTTTTCTCCGTCCTAAAACTAACTTCCCATTAGAAAAAAAAGATGACAAATGACATTAATACCCTCATATATTTACTCCAATTATCTTCTAACTCTATATTTTGAATGATTGTAAAAAAAATTCAAAAAATCTTTTTTAAGGAGGGTAAAATTTGAAGTCAAAGCCAAAAATTAAAAATGGAGAAAAGTCAAACTGGGAAGAAAATTTTAGGACGGAGGGAGTACTATCATTGTAAAATTTATAGTTTAAGATGTACTATCATTGTAAACTTGAAGTTGTTATAGGAAAAAATTTGAGTTTTATAGGAAAAAAATCACAATTGGCTTCGAATGTAAAATTTATATAGTTTTATACTCCGTAGGTTTTATATAAAACTATAAAGTCTCCAATTGGCTTCGAATGTACTCCCTCCGTCCTAAAATAATTTTCCCGGTTTGTTTTACGAAGTTTCACCGACTTTATTTTCAATTCAATTTTTTTGATTGTAGGTGTAAAAATTTAAAAATAAAATTTATATATTCAAAAACTACATCAAAAGTTCTACAAAATAAGTGGTGACAAGACTATTATTTTATCAAATACCTAATGAAAATAGGTAAACAACGTGATTAAAGTTTGACCGTAAAAAAAGTATGTGGGAAGAACATTATAGGACGGAGGGAGTAAAATTTATATAGTTTTATAGGCTTTCCTACAAATGGCTTCCTAAAAATCACAATTGGCTTCGAATCTAATGGCTTCAAATGTACTCCCTCCGTCCCTAAAAGAATATTACGTTTAGAAAAAACTGTGTCCCGTAAAATTCATTACATTTCTATTAAAAATCCATTTTTACTCCCTACTTTTTCATACTCTACCTATCACATCATACTTTTTTCCTAATAATTTACCCATCACATCCTAGAGTATTTTTGGAAAGACGATACCAAAATATCTCTCCCTTAATTTCCTAAAAAATCAAATTGTCCCATTCTTTTTGGGACGGAGGAGTATATCTTAAAATACATTTGAGTTTTATAGGAAAAAAATCACAATTGGCTTCGAATGTTTTTTTTAAAAAATATGAAGTTGTTTATTGTAGAATAAGAATGAATCAGAATAAAAAAATGAATGATTTTAGAGTGCGGGTTTTAATAATAATACTCCGTAATAATAAATAAAAAATATCATAAACCCATTTTCTTTAGTTTTGGTTGGCCGTAGCCGAAATAAGCTATACAACTAAACAAAGAAGTTTTTTTTCTTTCTTGCGGTACGGTCTACAAAAAAAAAAAAATGGTAAATAACTTGAAGTATAAAATATACCCCGGAGTGTGTGTGTCTATATATATATATATATATATATATATATATATATTTGTGTGTGTGTGGATAATGTGTTTGATTAATATTATCAAACTAGGGATTATAAAATACTTCATGTCTCTTTTTAGAGAAGAGTTTTAATTTTAATATAATATTGATGTACATGTATTAAAATTTATATAAATCATTATTTAGAGATGTAATAAAAAGGAAAATGATGAATAGTTTATTAAAAATCACATCACTCTTTATTTTTTAAAGGATTAATAAAGTTTATAAAATCTTTTTTTAGATAAAAATGAATTATGTACAAAATATATTTTTAAATAGTGTAACACATAAACTCTAAAATGAATACAAACATTCAACAAAGTATATTAAGATTTTTAATCTATATACTCAGCTCCATCCTTTTAAAAAAGATTATCATAGTTTGATTTTTTTAGTAAAACTATATAACACTTTGATTACAAATTAAATATAATTTTCGATAATTAAATGCATGCCATCAAAATTTGATATATAAAAACAATATTTGAAATGGACACATTTTTTTTCTAAATTTATAATATAACTAAATATAATACTCCGTATATTTTTTAGACACATTATAATACATTTTTTATTGTGTCATCATGTCTCTTTTTTATTTGTCCTTAAGTTTGTTGAATTTATCAGCAAAAAGGAAGAATAGTAAATAAGGTGTAGAAGATGAAAGTCTTTTTACAAAGTTTACATTGCAATTGTCAAAGATTTTAAAAATGTGTTATTTCAATCTCTTTATACTCTCTCCGTCCCAGAGTATTCGTCCAGTTTTGACTTTTGGAACTGTTCATTTAAGCATTTTGACTCATCAAATTTTCTCAATGTGTAAGCCTAAATATAGTAATGTGTGATCTTGTTTGATTTGTCTTAACATATAGATTATTAATATATGATTTCTATAATTTTTTAAGATACAAATTACAAGATAAAATGGATTAAAGAAGTGCATTAAATGGTGTGTAAAAATGAAAGTGGACAAATACTTTGAGACGGAGGTAGTATATTGAACTTTGTAATGTAGCATATGTGTGATAGGTCGACTTTGGATGGGAAAAGACACACTAATCAATGAGGCAATATTGAAAAATTAAAATAGATCCATTTCAAAAATATTTTGTAAATTCATGCAATTAATGCATTTTCTGCAAAACCGTGCCTAAAATAGGCTTCAGAAATACCCCATGCGCACCTGTTAATCTCGGTCCATTTACCATGCCCAACCCGTCGCAGCTGTCAATCTCGGCCCATTTGTTAAATCTATTCATTTAATGTTGATGTTGATTGAGACATAAAGTGATTGATTAATGTAACAAGTAGTTCATTGCATTTGATACATTGCGTTTCCCAAGAAATTTGCCCAATTACGGCAGACCTACACGCCTAGACATCATCCAGCTTGCATTGCCAGTGTTCGGCCCATGTTTAGCAGCCCACATGCAGTGGCCTGGTCCAAAAAATGGACGAGAAAACTATTTATTTTTGCCTCACATCTTTGTATAGATTAAGTGATACTTCTTCCGTCCTAAAACTTTTTTCCCGGTTCGTAAAATGAAGAAAAATCTCAAGTTTTTTCAATCTATTTTATTTAAATATTGGTATAGAAATAAAAAATAAAACATACATATTTAAAACTACATCAAAAGTTCAACAAAACAAGTGGCGACAAGAATATTTTATTTTATCATATAGGCCATGAAAAAATACAAATAAATATAAATTCCCGTGAAGTTGAAATAGTGCTATGAGAAGAAAGTTTTAGGACGGAAGGAGTATACTTTTAGGATGGGTATGGACAACTGAATTGGGTAATAAGACATTTAGGTTGAATCGCATTAAAAGATTGAATCCAATCTGTTACTTAGTTCAACTCAATAGCTTATATGCTGGTTTATTTTCTCTTCAAGTTCCGATGTGAGATACTCTTCAACACTCCCCCTCAAGTGGACAACCGGGTCATTTTGAATCTAACCGGTTGACCACTTGCAAATGAATTCTCATTCCCTTGCTTTTTTTTAGCGCCAACACCTAAAGAACCACGAGCTGCTAGGTATGGACTTCCAGACAAGCAATCGTGTTAAACGGGTCATAGGCCGTTGGGTACACACACTCCATACGGACAACTGGACTAAAGACTACTGGGCCGCTAGGAATGAACATCTAAACGGACACCTTGACAAACGAGGTGGGCCAAAAGCTGCTCTGATACCATGATAGAATTTAGGATGGGGTATGGAGAACTTGATTGGGTAATAAGACACTTGGGTTGAACCACGTTAAAAGATTGAATACAATCTATTAGTTAGTTCAATTTAAGAGCTTATATACCGATTATTTTTCTCACACTTTTCCGATGTGGGATACTCTTAACATTAAGATTCAATAGATTTTAGATAGTTGTTTTTATCCAATAAAAAGTTACAAAGTAACTGATTTTTATAGCCTGAAAAGTATATATCCTCGTGAGATTGACCCCTTACGTATCTTATCTATGAGTTTGATAAATATTACGGATGATGGTGTAAATTATCGACCGGTATATCATTTTTAGCCCGGCTAAAACGATAAACTAGTGTAAAAAATACACCAAACTATAAACACGAGGATTTTTACGTGGAAACCCAAATCGGGAGAAAACCACGGGCCTTTTTTGGCGGTACCTTGCTAACGGGGAATTTTTATTAATATCGAGGGTGTGTACATGGTACAAGAGTTGAGCTCGGAAGCCATTAATGGTGGAGTTAGAAGCTCTTGAAGAAGAAGAAAATATGCTATCTAGAGAGAGAAAGAGTGAATGGCAGGGGAGAGTGTGATTTTTCCTCCTCTTCACATTGGGGGCACCCCTCCTTTTATAGGAGGAGGGGAGCATCTTCGGAGGAATATTCTCTTATTCCTCTATTTTATTAAACAGACACGGTTTGACTGTTCTTCGTAAAATAATTGGGAAATGTGGGCCGTGCCACGTATTATTTCCCATCAACGGAGTATTTTAAAAAGAAGGATTTTAAGTTAAGGAAAATAATAAATTAATTTTTAAGGTGCAGTGACATGCCTATCAGTATTAAGAAAATCATCGAGTACAAGTTCGACGGGGATGAGAATAAGGTGAAGGTCACCACCATGACACGCACACAGAAGCTTGTCAAGGCTCGTCTTAGTAAACGGGCAATCGAGCGCCGGTCATGACGTAAATATAGATATTAATGATCAAGTGCAATATTGGAGATCGTAAAATGTCAAATGAGGAAAATATTTTCCGACAGAAGGAGTACTAAGTAAGTAACTAATTCTTTTTTTAAAAAAAATTAATGGGTCTCAATAGGTTATACCGGAGTAAAAATTTTAAAAAGATGATAAATTAATTAAACAAGGGAAGATGAGATGAAATGGTGGAGCCGGGTCTGACCGGACAATGAGCTCTCATTTGAAGATTTATTTTATTTTAGAAAATGTTAGGGGTACACCAAAAGTGTATCCTAAACATTCCACACCCCCTCCTTCACTACAAAAAAAAAACAAGAAAAATTCAAAAAATAAAATAAAAATTAAAAACAAAATAAAATAAATAATAAAGAGAAGGGTTATGTACATTTGGGTACACCAACCCCTAGCATATCTCTTTATTTCAACCTAAATCCCCAAACTCGCCACCTCTCCCAAACTTGGGACACAATCACACAACTTTCTTTCATCTCGCCTCTGGGTCTGTCGGAGTAAATCTCACCTTAAAAATGCTCCATTTACTTTTAGTGTACGGCTTCCTCCGCCTGGCTTTTCTTCTTACTTTCACGCACCCCTCACCGAGTAGTTGTCATCCATACTCTCCTTCATGTTGCCAATGTCAGGGGCATTAAGAAAGTCGTCGATTACAAGTTCGATGGGGATAAAAGCATTAAAAATGATTTCACATGTATTCAGAAAATCTTTGAGTCACGTAGTACTTCATGAGTTATAATCACATAAAAGTTTCTCAACTTATAAGTTATTCCATAAAAATGATTCTAGAGATTAGGTATGCTTACAATCAGGTTAGCGTCAAGATATGCAGACAGACCCTACCTTTATGAAATTCCATTAGGTAGTGTTTGGCAACTACTCCCTCCGTTCCTTTAAACACTTCCACTTTTGACTTTTGGCAAAAATAAGGAAAGTGTAATTTTGGTTGACTTTCCAATTTTGCCCCTGATGTGATAGGTAAAAGTAAGATGTGATAGTTTGGTTATTAGGGAAAAAGTATGATGTGATAGGTAGGGTATGAAAAAGTAAGGGTAAAAGTGGTTTTTTAATAGAAAGTGGAAGTGTTTTAGGGAATTCAAAAAAAACGAAAGAGGAAGGGTTTTGTGGAACGGAGGGAGTAGCATTTCATTTCAATTCATGCATTTCAATTCCAAAATTTGAAATCCTGAATTTCAAATGACAAGGGGAGGTGCATGGATTTCGAATTAAGCTTTGTTTTGAACGTTAAGAATTTGATTCAAATCCAAACTCAAAATGCTTAAGTTTCCCAAACATGAAATTTGAGCCAAATCCGGATTTGAAATTCAAATCCATGTTTCCGAACATACTATTAGGTTATTGTTGTTGTTTATAAACACATTCAAAAATCCACAAAATATTACTCGTATCTCCTTTCCGAAAGATCATCAAGTGTGACTTTTTTATATGTAGTATCAAATTGTGTTATATTTTCGTCACGAATTGAGATAAAAGTATATTTACTTATAATGTAGGTTCAGTAAAGCAGATTTCATTTTAATACGGAGTATATAATTTTGATATATTCAATTTTTATAACATACAATTATCTAAAAATTTATGTAATAGGTGGTCAACGTTTTGTAGAATTTAACAAAAAAATAAATTTTAATAACTTTTTGGGACAGAAGAAGTATAATATTAAAATACTGCCCAAAATAAGAGAGAAACGTATTTCTGGGACGTCTAAGCTTGCTTTCCAAAATGAAAGTGGTATACTCTCTTCGTCCGTATTTCTGTTTCATTTTTTGCACATCCCATGAAACACTTCTACTCACATCTAAAATTCCTAAAATTTACAATATTTTTTCTTTATTGTAGGTAGAAGTTGTTTTGAAAGTTTTTTTTGGCATTTAAGGCGGGATAGAAGTATATTATATGATGCGCAAAAATGAAACAGGAACATCGACGGAGGGTGTATTATATAATCGAGTATGTTGACATTTTATATACTCCCTCCGTCCCGGACTATTCGTCAAGTTTTGACTTTTGGAACTATTCATCTAAGCACTTTGACTCATCAATTTTCTCCATGTGTAAGCCTAAATATAGTCATGTGTGATTTTTTATTTGTCTTAACATATACTCCGTAGATTATGAATATATAATTTCTATAATTTTTTAATATACAAATTACAAGATAAAATGGATTAGAGAAGTGTATTGGATGGTGTGTAAAAATAAAAGTGGACAAATACTCTGGGACGAAGTAGTATTTTTTTGGTTTTTATGTTCAGACATTTCTCATGTCTGAACAACTACGGAGTATTTAAAAATTAGAAGTATAAAACTCTTATTTTACTAATTTTGTTTACTATTGTGTATGTTTTTTTTCAATAATCATTTACGTAATACTATCTCCGTCCCATAGTATTTGTATACTTTTATTTTTACACATCATTCAATATACTTATTTAATTCATTTTATCTTGTAATTTGTATATTAAAAAATTATAAAAATTATATATTAATAATCTATATGTTAAAACAAATCAAACAAGATCACACATGAATATATTTAAGTTTATACATTAAAAGAATTTGATGAGTCTAAATGTTTAAATGAATAATCCAAAAGTTAAAATTGAACAAAAACTATATGAGAAAGGGAGTATATGTATTATGGGAGTATGGGGCTATAAGGAGTTACGATTACACATTTTCCCCTCTTTTTGACGATCATGTTTCAATTCTCAATTCACTTAACCAAATCCCTTCCTATAGAAAACAAAAAACAAAAAAAAAGTCCGTTTTCACTGAAACCTATAAAACCTCCAGAACATCTCCAGCCCCATTTCTGCTTACTATCCGCAGTAAAGGCTTCTTCTTTATCAAGAAATCCTGCAGATCTGCTGCTTTCTTCAGGGGCGGAGAGATTTTTGAGTCCGCATGAAATCTTAAATCGGGCAGAGATAGACGGAGGAGATGATGGGCAATGGGGATCTGTTCAAATCCTCGACGCTCATAAAAATGGCCGCCCTGGCTTCCTTAGCCGTCGCTTTCTTCTACTTCGGCAAGCACTGGTCGTACGGCCGACAGCCGCCGCTCGTCTTCTTCAATTCCCGCCAATACACTTCTCCTTCCGCCGGTTCGGACCCTGCCGTTTTGCTCTCCCCTAATTTTAACAAAACCTTCGATTTGTCGTCTGTCATAAACGAAACCGCCATGGACAGTGGCCAGCAGCAGCTCAAGGAAGAGGAGAAGCAGAAACAGCAGCCGGATGCTTCCCCTCCTCCCCCGCTGCATCCGCCACCTCCCCCGCCCACTCCGGCTTTTCAGAGAATGGGGGTGGTGGACGAGAATGGAGTGATGACGGAAGAGTTTGAGGTGGGGGTGTTCGATGCGGACGTAGTGGACAATTGGGGGCAAGGGAATGAGACGAATGTGGATGAGAGGGAGGAAGGGAAGAGTGTTAGGGTTAGTAAGTTTCCATTGTGCTCAAATAGCTTCAGAGAATACATACCTTGCTTAGACAATGCCGAGGCCATTCAGAAATTGAAATCCACTGAGAAAGGAGAGAAATTTGAGCGGCATTGTCCTGACAAAGACAAGGTCTTGAATTGCTTGGTTCCTGCACCTAGAGGTTACAGAGCTCCCATTCCATGGCCCAGAAGTCGCGATGAGGTATGTGGAAATGATTGTATTGGTTTATAGAAGTGGTTGATTGTCTCCTTGAAGGACTCATTATCATAGAAAACAGATCTTTGAGGCTAATGGATTACACATGCAGGTTTGGTTCAGCAATGTCCCACATGCTCGCTTGGTTGAAGATAAAGGAGGCCAAAATTGGATTACAATAGACAAGGATAAGTTTAAGTTTCCTGGAGGTGGTACTCAATTCATTCACGGGGCAGATCAGTACTTGAATCAGATTGAAGAGGTGAACATCTTGGCTTAGTATTTTTTGCTAGTAGTTTGAACAGTTTTACTTCCCCATCTTTCAGACATTTTGTCCTAAAAATGAGTCCTTTTTATAAGTTGACTTTCATATAATGCTCTAGTTACAAAATCTTTTAAACAAATTAGCTGTTAATTGTTCAAGATAAACTAGAATATCATCTTACTTCATCCCAAGATCTCAAATCATGACTGAAGCAGTACTGTCAGTTGTTTGGTGACAATAGCTAGAGTGGTCGATTTAAAACTTAGGGGCTGTTTGTTTCAGCCTCTTAATGGTTCAGATGTCTGGATGATTCAGCACTTAATGGTTCAGACTGTTTGTTTCAGCCTCTTAATGGTTCAGAAGTTTGAATGGTTAAGAGATTTGCCTCTGAATGGTTAAGTATTATACAGAGTCTGAATGGTTAAGAGCTCTTATCTGAATTGATCAGACATTTGCCTCTGAATAGTTAAGCAATATACTAGCTCTTAATGGTTCAGACCTCTTACTGGTTCAGCACTTAATGGTTCAGACCTCTTATTGGTTCAGCACTTACCTATTCAGAAGTTACCAAACAGCCCCTTAGAACGATAAAGAAAACTTTAGGGAAAGTGACCATTTATAACTTGTAAAAAGAGCTGTCTAAAAATAAAAATTTCGACATTATCCATACAAGACATTTTTATTTTGGGACAACGGGAGCAATATTTTAGTCCTTAAGATTTTAATATCTGGTATTATATTTTGGAACTATGATAGATGGTCCCTGAAATTGCATTTGGGCGCCATACACGTGTTGCTTTGGATATTGGCTGTGGTGTGGCAAGCTTTGGTGCTTATCTACTATCACGTGATGTGCTCACCCTCTCAATTGCTCCAAAAGACGTCCATGAAAACCAGATTCAGTTTGCACTTGAGCGTGGTGTACCTGCCATGGTGGCTGCTTTTGCTACGAGGCGTTTATTATATCCGAGCCAGGCCTTTGAGTTGATTCATTGTTCTAGATGCAGGATAAATTGGACACGTGATGGTAAGATTCTATGTTTCTATGAGTTATTGATTTGACCTTCGTCCCTCCAATTATTATTTTTTTGATAAAAATGTTTCAATGAGACATATAATAAATTTATATGATGCAGACAATTGTGATAGATTCATATGGCAGTGGACATTTTATTTAATACAGAGTATATCATAATTCACTAACTTCCCTGCTTTTGGATTACATTGACCTTCCTCCCTCAAGTTCATAACCAGTAACTTTTTGGAACTCCTGTAATTTTGCAAAACAAGCTTCATTTTGGAATTTCAAGATACAATATACTCCGTAACATTTTTTCCACAATTTTCCCTCTATTAAGTACCTCATTTAGTTGCCCGGTACATTTTAATTGTAGCAATACAAGTCATTTTCACTAGTAGGAGTAATTTAAGACAGGATTCTAATAAAGGGTGTTATGTACTGTTACTTATTTCTTAATGTGTGAATCCTTCTAAACAACACTTATTAGAGGGAGTAGTATTGTGAAGTCTTTTAGCTGTGGTA
The DNA here is from genome assembly GCA_900332095.2 of Cuscuta campestris. Taxonomy (NCBI): domain Eukaryota; kingdom Viridiplantae; phylum Streptophyta; class Magnoliopsida; order Solanales; family Convolvulaceae; genus Cuscuta; species Cuscuta campestris. The sequence continues at coordinate 843,076 of OOIL02001679.1, forward strand.
CAAGTCGTGTACTAGTGGTTCCACATTTATGATGTTCATGTCTTCAAGTGAAAGAATTTATGCCGGAATTTGTTTATACTCTCATTAAAAAAATCCATGTAATATGATTATGTGCATTTATTTTATTTCTGTTACTAATGATTCACGTGCTGCACTTTTATGAAGATGGTATTTTGCTACTTGAGGTCAACCGGATGCTTCGCGCCGGAGGCTATTTCATTTGGGCCGCACAGCCTGTTTATAAACATGAACCAAACTTAGAAGAGCAGTGGGAAGGTAAACTAATTGGGTGATCTGATTTACTCATTTTCAGCTTTGTTATTAGTTCAAAAGTGAGAAAGCATAATCTGTTGGGACTTGGGAATAATGGGATGCCCTTTTAATTTCTTTATGCTCTTTCTTATCCTTCGTTCTTTAATAGTTTCTACACTTTTGCTTTTTTGGAAGTCTTCAAATAATTGCAGCATTTCTATTTTGCGTAGTACAAAAAGCCCTAAACAAATATAATACCCTTTCTTTCCCACCACCTAACAGGCTAACAGTAGTATTATCCTCTCTTTTTCTTCTAATCAAAGGGCAAGGCCATAAAAAATATACATCTCCCTTATTTTTGTTCTCATCTTTATGTTGCATTTATTAAGGAATAAAGAATGGAGGAGGTGTAATGTCATTAGTTTTTCATCCTACTGGAGTAATAGTGTTGCTATCAAAAAAAAGAAAATTTGATTTTGGCATTTTATCATTTTTATATGCAGAGATGGTTAATCTTACAAACAATCTTTGCTGGAGACTTGTGAAGAAGGAAGGTTATATTGCAATATGGCAGAAGCCTTTAAATAACAGCTGCTATTTAAACCGAGTGGAAAGGAGTCATCCACCATTATGTGGACCAGATGATGACCCAGACAATGTCTGGTATACATCTCTCTGCCAACTTTACCAGCTTAAAATATTTTATAATATTGTTTGCCGAAGCTCTACACTTATTTTAGGTCATTGAGATTAGTGATTCATGTTTGTCTCTAGGTATGTTGATTTGAAAGCATGCATTACAAGACTCCCAGAGGATGGGTATGGTGCAAATGTGACGAATTGGCCTGCCCGCCTTAAAGATCCTCCAGATAGGCTGCAAAGCATAAAAGTTGACGCTTATATATCTAGAAAAGAGCTTTTCAGGGCTGAACTGAAATACTGGGTTGAAATAATTGATGGCTATGTCCGTGCATTGCATTGGAAGAAGTTCAAACTTAGAAATGTGTTGGACATGAGAGCCGGTTTCGGAGGGTAATCGCCCCTCCCCCGTACATATTTCATGACTTAATTTTTTCTTTCTCTAGCTGGTTTGGCTTATGAGGAGGTTAACCGTGATCCTTCCAATAGATTTGCTGCAGCACTGATTGAAGCCAAGTTTGATTGTTGGGTTCTGAATGTGGTTCCAGTTAGTGGACCAAACACTTTACCTGTTATTTATGACCGTGGACTTATTGGGGTTTTGCATGATTGGTAAGTAAAGGTCCGACTAGTCATTTTGAGTAGTGGCCTGGCGCTCTTACATTTATATATCATTAACAAAGTTGCATCATCATCTTCCAGGTGTGAAGCGTTTGATACATACCCAAGAACATATGATTTCTTGCATGCTAATGGCCTCTTTTCCATTGAGCGAAAAAGGTAATCTTTAACTTTGTTCTGATCTCTTCGGTTGCATGAGAAAAAGTTTTGTTGGTGAAAATGTTTAACTTTGTTCTGGTCTCTTTTTCCTCGTATAATAATAAAGTTTGATTTAAAAAACAGAAAACGATAAACTGATTATTTTCCATTATATCCCAGAAAGTAATATCCTTCCAGAAAATCTCATCTGCCCCCCAAAAAACTGGAAAGCCAAAAGAATGTTATCCAGATGTTCAGTCAATCAGAACCTTAAGTGCAAGAAAATATCTGTTACCCCTCCCATTCCAAAAATGATGTCCTCAATCCAGTTGGCTAAGGTTAATAAATTGAATATAAAAGAAAAAAATTGGGAAAATATAATATTCCCCGATGATGTAAACTGGCAACTACTTTGGGAGGAAAAAAAGTCATACTCTCTGGAAGAGAGTAAAATTTGGGTCAAGGTCTTCCAAATTTACCCTGAGTAGGGTGACCCAATTTCTTTACTTTTTTGTTAATGTCATGTTCTTTGATATCCTCTCCTGTGTCCCTCACTTCATCAGATGCAACATTTCCGCCATCATGCTTGAAATGGATCGGATATTGAGGCCGGGTGGACGGGTATACATCCGTGACTCTGTTGCGGTCGTGGATGAGCTTCGGGAGGTTGGGAATGCTATGGGTTGGCATGTCACAGTACGAGAGACATCAGAAGGCCCTCACGCCAGCTATAGGATCTTGACCGGTGACAAACGCCTCTTGCGAGCCTGAAGAAGTAGTAGAAAGATTCTGATGATTACATTCATTTCCAAGAAAGATGGAAGTAACTAACAAGTAACAACTACTGCTATACTCTTCCTTGTTTCAGTCACAGCTGTGTTCATGTGCTGCATATCGTAAATATTTGGCCTCAACGTGTAATATCTTTACTTCGGGAGGGTTCTTTTGGAAGTCAAAAACTCATTTGCTGCAAACCTGATTTGATATCCTTCTGTGTTTCTTTTGACTCCCAATGCCTAAGCATTCGCGCCACAATAGTTTCGCCTCTCCCCTCTCACCAAAGTCAAACAACGACAAAAATCATTTTGGTCATCAAATTTTCATGTGTGTGTCTTGTATTTTACCATCTGTTCGTTCTGTTGGAATATGTATTTCTCGTTGGTTTCTCTCCTTTTGATTTCTGTCCTTTTTAAATGGGTTGCTTGCTTTATACATTTTCAAAGTTTTACACCATTCAAGTGATGTATTAAAGTGTAATTTGTACTGTTATGGTTCATCTTGTTACACTCCAAGAATTCAAGGTACTGTTATGTGCAATTGTGCATAGATTAAAATTTGAACTTTAAATAAGGAGTGTCTCGACGACAATAATTTGTAAAAAAAGTGTGGTTTCAAACTCCATATATGTGTAGGAATGAATTCTAAACTCGGGATTTGTGACCGTGAGTGTATTGAACTTGGATTTTAAATATATATTCTCTCCCTCTGCCATGGACAAAATTACTTCAATTTTGAATACATTGACTAATTTGAATATTTTCAAATCCTACGTAGTATAGAGACGGCTTAACACAATAGCTAACATAGTTTTTAGAGCTTCAGCTTCTCCATTTTGATCCTCATGTATTGGCCGAGTTCCTTACTTGTAAAGAGATGAACGATACTTCAAATTAAATTTAATCAGTTATTGTGAAGATAGTTGAAAATGTACAAATGAAACAACCTATTTAGATTGGAAAAAATTGAAAATGCATTTTTTAAGTGCTATTGACTCTAGTACAAACTAGTGTTTGCTCATATTATTTTCAAATTAATGATGCTCAAATAGCCAATGTATCCATCTCTGCTCGGACTCGAACTTGGTGAACTTTCTCATGAAATGAATCTTAAGCAGTAGACTTCCTACCACTCAAGCTAGGAATGAAGTTTATCAGAAACTCATTTAGAATGAATATAAATTGAAATGTCAAAAGGCAAAAGAGAGATCTTTCAATGGGGGAAAATGATTAGAAAATATTTCCCCTGTCCCATTTTAAGTTGTCTGTTTTCCTTTTTTCTGTCCCAAAATAAGTTGCTTGTTTCTTGTTATCATAAACTTTTAAGAGTAAAATACCTAAACTACCTCTAAAATAAGTCACTCTTCTCCATTTTATTTTGTCATTCATCGTCACCCATCCTAAAAAGTACTGGTAATTTTAGAAAGTCAACTCTATTTTTTCTCCCTTAAATATGTCCTAAAGTCAAAATGAGCGATTTAAAACGGGACGGAGGGAGCCCATAAAGTTGGACCATCAAATTTTATTTTTACAATCATGCTACACTTACACAAAAAAATGTACCCCATTTGTACACCACAGTTATGCACAAACATTTTAATGGTTTACACCGACACAAGTGTTGGTGCGTTAACAAAAATTTACACGGACACGAAGTATTGGTGCGTTAACAAAAATTAATTTTACACCAATACAAAATGTTGGTGCAAATCTGTGGGGTACAAAAACATGGGGTACAAATAACTTAATCCTTTTTTTATGATGAGGAGATCAATATAATCGTAAAACTAGACCTCATTACTATTTTTTTTGAAACTATGACGATATAGGAGTATAGAATATGAATAAATATAGCTCGTGTGCCTCACTTGAATGAATTTCATCCATTTGTATTTCACCATTTGGGAGTGCGGCTGAAATTTGCTAATGGTGGCCTGACGATTGATTGGTTTCCATTTTCTAGACTACATGGTCATCAAAGTTCATTTTTCCACGTTACCACTGTTTGGTTACTGCCGACTCAAAAAGAGACTCCCCCTCCCCCCTCCTCTCAACTCTCTACCGAGCATTTGGATGACAATGCATAATAACCACATTTGGAGGGGGTAAAAGAGAAGTCTAAGTGTGGTGGTGGGGTGTGGTTGGGAGTTTAGGGAGAGGTTATGGGGGTAAAAATTGTTAATTTTGCAAACAGAACATTGAAAGTGCTCCAAATGAGCAAATGTCATCCGTTGACACTAGAAACAAGGGTCAACAAAACTTTGCCGTATTAATATTCTCATTTCATAATTGCAATCATATATTCCCTCTGTGTTATAAAGATTGGGATATTTTGACTAAAGTGATCAAATACGGAGAGGTAATTTTGTGTTAACTTTCAAAAAATATCCTTAATGTGATGGATAAAAATAGAATGTGATGGGTAAATTATTTAAAAAATGGTATGATGTGATAGGTAAGGCATGAAAAAGTAAGGAGTAAAAAATGGTTTTTGGTAGAAATGGAACAGACTTTAAGGGACACAAATTTTTTGAAACGGGACTGACTTTATAGGATGGAGGGAGTACAATTTTGAATTTTTAAAAATATGATAGTCTTCCTGTATCCCTTCTCCACGAAAAACTACCATTCCGATCCGCTGTAGCTTCTGGAGACCCTCCACCACACGCAGCAGTTTCATTTTACAAACTCAAAAGATCAACACAAACATGCAAACGTAAAACCTTTGAATAACGTGCTCAAAAAAGCACTCGAAAGCCTTCCCATTTGAAAACAATTCTATCCATTCAAATGGACCCTTGAAAGAAGACAATGATACAGTTAAAAGAGTGAAACAGAAAAGGAATACACCATGATACAAACTAATGCAAAACCATAGGACCAATCTGCAATTTGCTTATCAGATTCTAATCCCACTGGAGTCGCGGAGTCTTGGCAGGTCTACGCACTATACTCTGTGGTTGTCCATCAGATGGGTACATAACAGGTTGTAAGACTTGTAACCAACCCTGAGGAGGGGCACCAAATGCCTGCCTCGACTGCATAGCAGGATGTGCCCAAGCATGAGGATGGCCACCAAATGCTTGCCCTGGCTGCATAACAGGATGTGCCCGAACTTGCTGGGCACCAAATGCCTGCCCTGGCTGCACCCAAACTTGAGGAAGGGCACCAAACACCTGCCCTCGCTGTGCCCAAACTTGAGGGAGGGCACCAAATGCATGCCCTGGTTGCGCTCGAACTTGATGGGCACCAAACGCCTGCCCTGGCTGCATAACACGTTGTGCCTGAACTTGATGGGCATCAAATGCCTGCCCTGGCAGCATAGCATGCTGTGCCTGAACTTGATGAGCCCCAAATGCCCGCCCTGGCTGCATAACGGATTGTGCCCGAACTTGAGGGGCACCAAATGCCTGCCCTGACTGCGCAACAGATTGTGCCCGATCTTTAGGGTCACCAAATGCCTGCCCTGACTGCGCAACAGATTGTGCCCGGACATGAATGGAACTAAATGCTTCTTGCCCTGGCTGTGTAACAGGCTGTGCCTGAACTTGAGTAGGGGCACCAAATGCCTCGCTGACTTTTGGCTGAGGGTGAGGCTGCTTGTTTCCTGTCGGCTGAGGCTGCTTGGTTTTTGTCGGCTGAGGCTGCTTGTTTCTTGTCGGCTGAGGCTGCTTGTTTCTTTTCGGCTGAGGCTGCTTGGTTTTTGTCGGCTGAGGCTGCTTGGCTCTTGTAGCATTGGTTGTTGCACACAATTTTAACACTTGTGATCTCACAAGAGTAGACATAAGCAAATCTGGGTTTTGGTTGGGAGATACAAGCACATCATATGTCCTATTGAAAGTCTGTGCTATCCTCAGGAGTTGTTTTTTGCTTACAACCCTTGCTGCATTCATTGGCTGTTCAAATGGATCTTCAATCTGTTAACAGTTAACACAAACAGAGAATTATCAGAACCATTCAACAATTTACACCAAGTACCTGTTTGGTAGGCATGAACTATTTCTGGCTTATTGCATTTGATTGTTCACCAAACACCAACTTATTTCATGACACTTAATTGGCTGAGAGTAAGAAATAAGCAGCACAAATGTCAAGTGTAGTGTTCAAATTGATGAAACTAATGAAAATGATGCTTCAACATTAAATTTTAGATATTATTTTCTTAAAAAAAAACTAAAAAACATATGTTAAGTAAATTCGATAAATCAGCCATTTTCACCAAATTTGTGTTGATTCAGACATTTTAAGCTTTGCCAAACGAGCTCTATTTATTTATTTTTTTGGATAGATATAGTTGGAGAAGATTACAATTAAAGGATACTTATTAGGTAACCATCTCATGTTGCCTTCAATGTCCTCCCATTGTCCAGCATATGTATTAATCCCTTGCTTAGGGGCTCTTGAACTCAAGTCACGTAACTGTAAAATGAACAAAAGGTTACCATAGTGAGTCTGTGATGGAATGTCAGAAATAACCAAAAAAATCCAAGTCATAAAACAGTACAGAGAAATTGCTCACCCCAGCAATGAATGAGGTGAAAAGCGCAGAAAGAGAACTCTGATTGTGAGCTCTCGACACATTTTGTATGAATCGATTAATGTTGGATGAGCATAATTCCTGCATATTCTTTTGCTCAACCCTTGCTTCTGCAAAAGAGTTTTGCAACTAATACATAAATTGGGGCAAAATGCATAAGAGTCAAAGCAAGGTTTAAAAGGTCAAATACCAATGCTCCAGTTTCATTATCTATAGACTATTATAAGGGTAAAGTGTTCTTTACAGGAAAAGACAAATGCAATTGTGGCAAGCACCTTTAATATCAACCATAACATTTCCAGGGTAAATTTCTTTTAGCGGGGGTAAAATTGGAGGCACACACGTCTGCATAGAATATGGTACACAGTTAGATTATAAGATAAAGAATAGGTAATTTACCGAAAACAAAACTAAATAAGGTTCTACAAGCAGGGCTTGTGAGACAAATATAAAGATACATTATACCACCTATAAGGAGATGCTATTTCCAAAAGATCATGGGATAAAACAAAAATCACCTGAAAATGGAAGATGACAAGCAGGCAGAGCGAATACGAGTTTAGAGTTGCACATTTTGAGTTGTTGATGTTATGTGTCTTTGCCCACTCCTTGACCTTCCAGAAGAAAAGGCTTTTAAAACACTCTTAAAAAGAAGGTGACATTTTGGTAAACTGTAATGAAATGGAAGTGATGGAATCAAATGCATGTTGTATAAGACCACATTACATTCCATCATAATTTATCAAATCCATATGCTGTTGCATCAATAAATGTTACAAAGAACAAACCAGTAAAACCATGTCACGAAAACGGCCATCAATCGAGCTGATCCAGTACAATAACTTCGACTTTATTTTACCATCAATACTATTTATTGATAAATCACAAGAGATGTTGTGCTTTCCACGAAACATCAAAATGGGGACTCTTGCACTGCTGATTAATTTCAGTCTATTGTACCCGCCTACAAGAAGAAACAATCCAAACATTCAATTTTTCCCCTCCCAACTAAAACGTGCCAAGAACATCATAAGTACACAGAAACACACAGACCTCTACTTTTCAATTCTTTTAGTATGTCTATAAGTAAAGTTAGCTTCTCCTTGTTAGTAAGTGCACAAGCATTGCCCAACTCAACACATACATCAATATCTCCCCATTTTGTGAATAGATCCGACACAAAAGATCCATATGGTTCCACAGTTGCATCTGCTTGCCTCCATGATATGTGCAAAACCAAACAATATTTTAATTAAACTATAACATTAAAAAAAAGAAAACAGGAGCAGACAGAATGCAATTAAATAGTACATCTCAAACTATGCGTGTTTGAACAATTTTTAGTTCTGTTAAAAAAACACACACACACAGATAGAAAGGACATGTTATAACTGAAAAGTACCTTTCAGACTATGTATGTTTTGAACAATAGCTCGAAGTTCTTGGATGACTTGAAATCTCTGAGACCGGTCCTCTTCTAAGGGATTGATTAAGCGGAGAATATTGTGGAGAGTACCCTCCAATGGGCTGTTCTCATTCATTTTAGGCACTGAAATAACAATAATCAATATCAAATGAATAAGAAAAATTATTCACTCGAAGCAACAAGATTAATACATGGGTCTGCACCAACAAAGAATACAATTCCTACAATTTTCTGGATTCTTGACAAATCAGCTACCCAACTTCAAAGCCATTTGCACTGTCCTTAAACTCAGAATTCCGCTTCGTCATGGAAACTGTACCCCGGCTAGTTATCTCACCAACTCAACTTGAATCTTGTCAAAAGGATCATTATAGATTGAGTTGTGATCAAAATACGGAAAATTATTAGGCGCTCTTTGGTGTTACTAATATGGTCCTCTTAATTCATGTTCACTAAAACTACCTCGGTAAAACTTGTCAATATCAAATCCCTAGTCTTTGGAAAGTTGATACATGACAGAATATCACAAGAAATCAGATTCGCAACCATAAATAAGATTCACACAAGGCACTATATCAAGTGCTGGCAAGAAACTAAGAAATATATGAATCAATATGTATCAACTGATGAGAGGTGAAAACAATTGAAAAAGAATGATTAATTGATTGACGGGGAAAAGAAATCTGAAGACCAGAGAAATAGATACTACCAACGATATACGGTTGCCGGCGGATTCAAAATGCACGGGGAGCAGAAAACCGGATAGCGACCGCCGTTAAATTCAGCGCGAAACAGAGACTAATAAACGCCGGCGAACCAATTACCGGAGTACATCGAGATTTGAAGATCACTGCAAAGCATGAAGAGTCCCAAATACGGTAATTTACTGCTGGCACACAAATCTAATCTTCCCTTCGCTCTTCCCGACATATTCATACAGAGTGTATTAAAACTTGAACTCATTTTGTTTACTTTTTTTTTTTACTACTTGCGAGTATTCCATAAAAAGCAAATTATAAGTATTTGTTTAATTTTTATTTTAGAAAAATCTAAAAACTAATTTTTATGTGAGAATATTTACAAAAAAATTTGGATCTTAAGTACACCAAAGAAGCACCATTCATAAAATAGTTTCAATTATATAAATTTTATTTTTAATTTTTACTCCTCGAAATCTTAGATTATACCTTCAGGTATACCTAGCTCAGTATATTCCATAATCAGCTAGTGTTCATTCTAAATCAAAGTACTGTTCATTTAGACTAAAAATAAGTGACATGGATTAGAAATATATAGTATGAGGAACAAAGACAGTATTTATCTAAACATTATATGTATTGCAGGTTCAGGATCTAGCTTGAATAGATAAATATTCCACTTGTGGTAAAATTAAGGATGACAATGAGTTGTGTTTAGATTGGATAAAGCTTCACTTTTATCCATTCATTAACTCAAACATTTAAAATCTCACTCATCTATCATGTGTTTCATCCACTATCCATCACTTATCAATTCAATGCCCCGAGTGAAACATGTGATTTTAATTTGCCATGTAAATAGAAAAATAATACTCCATTATCTCAAAATGTAAGCAAGAGTTACTATTTTAATCTCTCGATAATTTTTGTTTGTTTATTCATTTTTATTCACCATTTGATAAAATAAAATATTCTTATTACATTTTGTTTTGTACTCCCTCCGTCCCAAAAAGATCGTTACGTTTCATTTTTTGTGCATCACTTAAAATACTTTTATATCGTCTCAAATGCTAAAAAAACTTTCAAAACAATTTCATCTTATAATAAAGAGTAAATATGGTAAATTTTAGAATTCTTAGATGTGAGTAGCATTGCTCTTTGTGATGCGCAAAGAAATGAAACGTAACAATCTTTTTGGGACGGAGGGAGTATAACTTATTTTTGAACAATGTGATTTTTACTTTTTATTTTTCTACAAATTTGTAAATAAAATAATTTTAAAAGAAATTATATTTTGCATGTCGTTCGAAATGTTACTTGCATTTTGGGATGAAGTGAGTATATGTAAAGTACAAATTTTTAAATGCTCCCTCTGTCCCATAATTGATTACTCCCTCCGTCCCAAATATAATGTCTGTTCACTATTCACAGGATCAAACTTCATTCACTTTTTTTCTCTATTTTCGTTAGCAAATTGATAAAATAAAATATTGTTGTCACTACTAGTTTTGTAGATCTTTTGATGTAGTAATCTGATATAGGGGTGGGCAAACGGGTCCAGGAACCGTGAGTCGGAACAGAACCGACAGGTTCGGTCCGGGTTAGGGGCGGGTCCTTTTTTAAAAAAATTATAACGGTTCGGGTCGGTCGGGTTCTTATTAATTTTTGGACTGATCCGGTTCTCAGTTTTAAAATTCTACCGGGCCCAGACCGGCCCGTTTGTTAGTTAATAGGGAGTACTCCGTATTATTATTATCCGTATTACTTGGGCCAAAGCCCTACCCAATGTCCCAACTCCAATCCTTTCGGCCTTTCCCACAACCAGAAGATCAGAAGTCAGAACCCTTAGCAGCGGCTAATGTGTGAATCTGAGCACAGGCGGTCAAGGCGGAGAGACGGAGCATCCGAGCATAGACGGTGAGACGGAGAGACGGAGCATTCGAGCACAGACGGTGAGACGGAGCTTCTGAAGCGCTGCGTGACTGCGTCGATCGAGCACAAAGATCGCAGAGAAGCGCTAATCCCCATGTTCGTTCAGCTGTCCGGACACCACCGGTCACCTTAAATCGCCTTCTCCGGTGAATCTTGTCCCGTGGTACCTCTTCTCATCTCATCTTTTAATTGAAATATTCACCTCTTCATTTTCAATTTTTAATTTTACACAACCAGTATTTATCATCAATTAACAACCACAATTTAAAGTCAACAACAAAAACGTCATAGAGTGTAAAATGAAATGCACCCCTAAAGCAAGAAGAACTTTCTAATAAAATACCAATTAGATATCATCATGGCAAGAAGGCCAGATTTATAGTATGGTTTGATTATTTATATACTTTCCATCACATTGATTATTATCAGGAAGGACACAGTACATCTTTGGAGGGCTTAGTTTGATTATTTATGTACTTTCCTTTTCTCTTTTCTACAAACAAGCTTAGACTGTAATGACTTCACACCTCTTAATTTGTTGCAATATGTAATTGTTCCTTTAGAAGAATAAAAACTAGCATACCATTTTGTGTCATATAACTAAACGAAAGGTGCAAACTTCTTCACCAGGTGGCTACACCCACTACTTACCATTCCAAAAATGCTAAAATACGATGAAAAAAGTCATTGACTAGTTTATATAATTCAAACCCATGTTAGTTTTTATAATAAACTAACAAGTTCATCATCACCAATTTCACCACCACTTCTCCAATGAATGCCATTTGCAATTAGTCTTGTCTTTTTACATTGATGACTTAAAAGTTAAAACTGATGGTGGTGAGTAGTCTATTGTTATGGACTAATGGTGAATCATCATGTATGTATTATTAAATTATTTTTACTTCTTTATATTTTTAATATTAACATCATTAAAGTTTTGGACCCGTTGACCCGTGGAACTGGCCCGTTTCGAACAAGCTGGGTTAGATCCGGTTCCAATTTTAAAATTTTAAAAACCGTTCCGGCCCGGACCGTTTTAATAAAAACAAGCCGAGCCCAGATTATAGAAATCATGGCCCGAACCGGCCCGTGCCCACCCCTAATTTGAGATGTAATTTTTATTTTTAAATTTTATATCATTTGTCATATAAAATGATTTGAAAATAACTACAGTCAAACATCGTAGATCGAAACAGGCGTTATAAAATGGGACAGAGCCTGATGGATATAATCCACTAGTACCACCCGGTAAATTCACAGGCGCCCGGGGTACCAAATTCTGGCCCCCACATGACCTCACCAACCCCGGTATACTGACCAGGTGGATGTGCGGGTCAGACATGTGAGATCGTGACTTCATTCGCAGAGAAGGCTTGAAGACCACCCGGGTGGATGGCTTGAAGACCACCCGGGTGGATGACCTGAAGACTGCACGGGGTGGATGGCTTGAAGACCACCTAGGTGGATGACCTGAAGCCTGCCCGGGGTGGATGACCTGAAGCCTACCTGGGGTTGATGACCTGAAGCCTGCCCGGGGTGGATGACCTGAAGACTACCCGGGTGGATGACCTGAAGACTACCCGGGTGGATGACCTGAAGATTGTCCGGGTGGATGGCTTGGAAACTTGATGGCTTGAAGACTGTCCGGGTACACTGATCTCACACCAGTATTGCACATATTTTCCAACAAGCCTGAGCCCAATCGAATTGGGTACACCGATTGCACATCGGTTTCAGCAAAAAAAGGAGAGCCCAATCAGACTGGGAACATCGGGCCTACCCCGATCTTCGATATCTTTCCTTGAACACTTTTTCACCTGGGCAAGGTCATGGTGAACCAACCTACTCAGGATAAATAAAAAAACCAAAACTACCCACCCGATTAAGATTCAGATTCGAGTGAGTGACGGGGTCACGATGCATTTCCTTAACTTGGCTCGGAGGACTTTTTCAAGGACATGTTCTCCCGTTTGCATGGCCGAGGCCATGAAGGGAAAGAGTTGATTGCCTTGCTCACTCGGAGGACTAGAGCTCTTGTTCAATCGGGTGAAAGAAGAAATGACTCACATGATGAACTTGGAAGCATAGCCCGGGCATGCTTTATCAAAAACCACCCGGGTGGCTTATTTTCTACTCAGGTAGAAAGAATGGTGAGATGCGTTAGACCGGGTAAATTCAGCTCGGCCGTGAACAAAGAGATTGAGAGTTCGAACGGCTGGGGTCAAAATTCTACACCCGGTTGCTCAAGATCCCATACAGGCTTGGTACTAACCGGTCCCAAATCCAAAGATCCCAATGTCACCAATCAGTTGCTGGGACAATTGGAAGAACCGGATGCCGACATCCCGGTCAGAAAGTTCCTGGACAACGAACTTCTATGGATTCTACGCAGCCCAAGTAGTGGCGTGAATAGCCCGGTCAGAGCGCTCCTTCTCCAGGACAGCCTTTAGCTGGGCATTCTCCACCTCTAGCTGACCCGTGTGCCGGGCCTTCATCCGAAGCTTCTCATCTGTCAAGCACCTGACCAGCTGGGTGGCCCACTCTTGCCCGATCCGGGAAGAGGAAACGACGCGATGACAAGGCGGCGGTGTACCAAAATTCCGGAAAAAACTTTCCCGCCAACCATACCCGAGGATTTAAAAAATTCAAAATTATTCAGACACTTGATTCCCGCCCTTGATGGTGCCCACAAAGCCGAGAATCAGAGGACTCCTTGATGGATATAATCCACTGGTACCACCCGGTAAATTCACAGGCGCCCGGGGTACCAAATTCTGGCCCCCACATGACCTCACCAACCCCGGTATACTGATAGGGTGGATGTGCGGGTCAGACATGTGAGATCGTGACTTCATTCGCAGAGAAGGCTTGAAGACCACCCGGGTGGATGGCTTGAAGACCACCCGGGTGGATGACCTGAAGACTGCCCGGGGTGGATGTCTTGAAAACCACCTGGGTGGATGACCTGAAGCCTGCTCGGGGTTGATGACCTGAAGCCTGCCCGAGGTTGATGACCTGAAGACTGCCCGGGTGGATGACCTGAAGACTGCCCGGGTGGATGGCTTGGAAACTTGATGGCTTGAAGACTGACCGGTCGGAAGAACATGAATGTCGGGACGTGCTTGACGTGCTTGTTTTTATTATAATTACCCCTAAAAGCCTCATTTGTGAGGCATGCTTTAATGACATAATCGACACATCAGCGAGTTCATATTCAAGATGAAAGCCAATTTTGATTTTAATGTAGATTCGCAATGTGTGATGTGTGGGGAATAAGATTATATTTTAATGATTTGCGACAGAAACAAAAGGCGACGCTAATTCACTTCGCGGGATTGACAACTAGATTGGCACGCAAGGTATTTGCGACTGATGTTGCGTTCCATCGCAATGTATGACAAGAAGTTAATAACCATCGTAGATTTTGGAATATTTTCAAATGCATTATGTTTTGTCCCAAAAACCGCCACAGTCAGCGACAGTTTTAGTATACTGCAAGAACTTCGTAGCAAATTGAGTGTTTTTCTTTATTGTCAAATTTGATCCATTATTTTCTCATGAGTTCCTATCATGGCTGTTTGATAATTTATGTTTGTTTGGTAATTATTATTTATCAATTTATAAAATTAAATACTTTTGCCACATCTTATTTTATAAATTTTGTTAATGTAATTTTGAACAATGTACAACAATAACAAGTCAATAACAACTCAGTTGGGTTCCACTAAAAAATCCTATGAAATATAATATAAGAGGTGATATAACTATTGAATTTTATCAAATAATTAATGAATCATATTATTAAACAAATATTATTGAGATATTTAAATAAAAACTTCGTGGGACTTCGAGAATATTAAAAAAGGAGACCCTATAAAAATAGTATTACTCTATACTATTTCGATTTTTAAAATTATTTTCATTTATTTAAATAAAAAATGTATAAAAAACAGTTTATCATTTTTTTAAAATAGTTAATACAATAGAAAAAAAATTAAAGTAGAACAAAACATTAAAAACACATCAAAATAAGATTTTCATATTTAGATTGATTTAGAATATGAAGCAATTAAAATATATACCAACATTATGGCTTTTCAAATGATATCCAATATCTATCAAGTAGCCAATATTGTTTTTATGACTATCTTATCCAAATTTTCACATTTGGGAAATTTGGGAAACCAACATACTACAGAAAAAAACCACGCTACTCTTATCCCTCATCTCTAGTTACCAAACTAAAAGTCATGATTATTAATAATCTCACCCTAATTACACCAATTTTTATTAGTAACCCATTGAAACTAAATGTATAGACTACTTAATCTCACCCTAATTACACCAATTTTTATTACTGGTCTCTCGCGAGCGATGAGCGGGGACATTAGAGGTCGAAGAGCAGACAAAACCCTAGAAAAAAAGGCGAGCAGCTTACTCGAGAAGGTTGTGCACGCGGCTCTGAAAAGGCAAAAAGAAAGATGTGTACATATTGGACTTGAAGGAGATGTGTTTGATTGGACATGGCTCTATGTACACTTGAGCATCAACAATGGCAAGGCGAAAATAAAATATCACATGGTGACATGGAACATTTTAACCAATAAAAAATAGTCCAATCAACGTGTGACAAGTAAATGGAGTGGCAAGTCCTACAATGGCAAGTCATTATTTTTTATCACTTTTTTACATTTTTTTATGTTTTTAAACATAAAAAAATATTTTTATTATTTATTTTATTAAAAAATTATTCTACTTTCTTGTATATTTTTTCATAAAATATTTTTAAAAAAAATATTTTAAAAAAATAAAAAAAGAAGGATAAAGTGCCACCAGACCTGGCAAAACGGTCGGTCAGGTCGGGTTCGGGTTCGGCATTATCGGGTTCGGGTCACTTCGGGTTCGGGTCTAAGAATGCTTGTTCATGACTCAGAGCTATCGAGTTTGGGTTGACCCAACGGGTTAGGAGACGTATTTAGAAATTGAAACTTTTCCACTTAGAGATGAAGTGATCAATGCATTTTTCAAAACAAAGGAAAAAATTCATTCAAAACATCAACAAAAAAGTAACTATAGCAAAAAATTCTAAACATCATCATGTCCCAAATGAACCATCCAAGCACACTTATCAAAATGCTATATAATTTAGAGTTCAATTAATACTACGAACTTCTCTAAACAAACACACTAGCTAGCCACAAATAATGTAATTTATGGAACAAATAGTCAGTCACACATAGACTTGAAAGCATGATTTTAATGGGGTACAGTAAAATGTCCTTTGTTTATTGTAGAAACCAGCCGAGGAAGAAACCAGCACGATTTTAATGGGGTACAACACAATCACCATTTATGTGTTAGAGATTGTGGAGTCAAAACATATGAGTATATAGCTGATCCAAATGTCCCAGCATGCTAATTGCCAACAAACAGCAATATGTGGACTTGCGAAGTAATGAAGTATATATGATACTCCAAGAGTCCAGGACAAACCAATACTCCGTAAATAGAAGAAAAAAAACAGATTAAACAATACTCTGTAAATAGAAAACACAGATTTTAGATTTTAAATTTTAGGAGAAAGTTAAACATGAGTTACCTATAGACCCAACTGAAGATGATGAATTGAAATTAGGAATTCCACTACTGTGTTTATTTCTTCTCACCATTGAGCCGACGCCACCGGAGGTCGGAGGATGATTGACGGATGACAGTAAAAATTGGCAGAGACTCGGAGAAAATGGGAGAGGGAGAGTTGGCCGATGGAGAAAGTGTGAGAGGGAGAGTCGGCCGATGGAGAATCTGAGAGGGAGAGTCGGCCGATTGAGATTCGGAGAAATCGTGAGAGGTTGACTGCAACAATTGGCGGAGATTAGGTTTAAGGGCCGGTTGTGTTTTCAGGCTTATGTATGAATAATAAAGAAAAATGTAAAATCTTAATTCTTAATCTTGGAATGCCTAACCCGTTGGGTCAGACCCGACCCGACCCGATCTGACCCGAAATTTTAACAGGTCTTCGGGTTCGGGTTATTTCGGGTTCGGGTCACAAAAATTGTGTTCAAAACCCGCTAATTTCGGGTCGGGTTTCGGTTAAAAAACGGGTCGGGTCATATTTTGCCAGGTCTAAGTGCCACACTCATGCCTCACAAAGCAAGCCATTTTGGCCTTGCCATGCCATGATATGAGTGGAAGAAGATGATGTGACAGTGCAAGGCATCTCTTTTACTTGCCATTGCACATGCTCTAATAGCCTGGCAATGAGTTAAACTATACGGTAGAGGTACACTTTAATAGCCTGCCACTAATAGACCTCATAGCCCCATTTACTCCGAGCTCCCCAATTTGCAATGACCAGGCCCAAAAAATTAGGCGGGAACACTGTACAAAAACACATCCTACCATTGTTGTCTTCGTTTTATATATTTCTTCCGTTGCGCAAAACGAAAAAAAATCCTATTTTTTTCCAATCTATTTTATTTAAATATTAGTATAGAAATAAAAAATAAAATATACGGAGTACATATTTAAAAACTACATCAAAAGTTCAACAAAATAAGGGGTGACAAGAATATTTTATTTTATCATATAGGCCATGAAAAAATACAAATAAATACGGAGTATAAATTCCCGTGAAGTTGGAATAGTGCTATGGGGAGAAAGTTTTAGGACGGAGGGAGTTTATATTAAGATTGATACTCCGGAGTAACTTTGACCTCAAATCAAATAAAAATAATATTAGATATTCCTACAAAAATAGTTTTATTAGATTTATTACATCAAATATTTTCAAAATATTAATTTGTCTAATTAATATACAATACTAGTTACATATTTAATTTAATTTAATTTTAGATCAAAGGTTAAAAACAATTAAACAAAAAAGTTAAAATTGGACAAATACTCAGTTACGGAAGTAGTATTGATTTTAAACCCAAAAAAGTGACTGGGCCTCTCACCCAATTGCGTCCGGAAACTCCCCCTTTTATACTCTCTATCCGGAAATATTCTTCGCATTTGACTTTTCACGGTCTTCAATATTAAACTTTGACTATTAATATCTACGGAGTATATTTATACATAGATATATTTTATAAAAAAAATTTAAAAACACCTCTTTAAAAAATTAAAAGCATAAAATTAAAGTTTTAACTTTTTAAGCTCCAACAAATCTCCACGTGCTTATCTTTTGTCTGTCCTCGGACAAAATTGATAAAAGAACAAAAAAGAACAAATAGTTTCTAAAAGCATCTCCAATCATCCTACTTTGGCTTGCTAAAAGCCATAATATAGCAAATCAACCTATCTTTTTTATTTCCAATGGGTTTGTTTAATTTTAGCAAGCTTGCCAAAAAATAACCTTGACTTGTTAAATATAACAAGCTCTTCAAATTATAGTAAGCCAAGAGTTATAGAATGGATTAACAAGCCATGATTGGAGAATGCAACAAAATATCACTTGCTATGTCATTATTCACTTGTTAAAATATAAAAATAGCAAGTCAATATAATATACAAGATTGGAGATGCTCTAACAAGGGTCGTTTTAAACAAAAGCTTAGTGACTTGGTTTGTTTTCTTTCTTTAGATACTAATATCATACGTGTGCTTTACACAGCTTATATTTGAGTTATACATCTTTGTAGGCATCGTTAAAAAGTAAAAAAAATTAAATCCTATAATGAAATTTAAACATCATGTTTTAGTTTATCTCAGACAAAAATATCATATAATTTACAAATTTTAAAAAACTTCTTTGTAACCTATATTAGTGGTGCATTTGGGAGAAACATGATCTACATCGTCAATAAAAATCTTCAAGCAAATTTCACACAAAAAATTTTTTATTTAGGAAATAAAAAATTTTTAAGTTTTATTTAGTGCAAATTTCACACAAAAAAACAGGAACTTTATAAGAGAGAAATTATAAGAGCCGTATACTCCCTTTGCCCCTGAGTATTTGTCCACTTTTGATTTTTTTAAGTCAAAATTGGTATATTTTAACCTCAAATTAAATAAAAATGATATTAAATATTGATACAAATTTTTTTATTAGATTTATCATATCAAATATTTTCAAAATATTATTTTATTTAATTAAAATACAATGTATATTTTATTTAATTAAGGTTGAAACAGTTGACCGAAGAAAGTAAAAACTGGACAAATACTCAGAGACGGAGGTAGTAATAGAGAATAGCAAATACTCCGTAGTATAAGACAAGTTGGAATGTTTTACTACGGATGTCATGTTAACCCCAACTTATTATTTTTACTTTTTACTTATTTTTATTAGAATTAAATCAGATCATCAGACCAAAACCAATCAGATCAAAAACCTGACTATAGTACTCGTATATTACTTACATGATCAACTGCATCATTTGGATCTGACTCAACACATGTTTTAACTCATATTCCCTCCGTCCCTCAGTTTTTGTCTACTTTTGACTTTTGGAACTGTTCATCTAAGCACTTTGACTCATCAAATTCTCCCAATGTGTAAGTCTAAATATAGTTATGTGTGATCTTGTTTGATTTATCTTAACATATAGATTATTAATACTCCCTCCGTCCCAAAAAAAATTGGACGGTTTGACTTTTTGGAAAATTAAGGGAGAGATATTTTGATACTGACTTTCCAAAAATACCCTTGATGTGATGGGTAAAAGTAGGATGTGATAGGTAGATTATTAGAAAAAAGGTATGATGTGATAGATAGGGTATGAAAAAAGTAAGGAGTATAAGTGGTTTTTTAATAGAAACGTAACAGACTTTATGGAACGGAGTTTTTTCTAAACTTAACAAACTTTTTGGGACAGAGGGAGTATATAATTTCTATAATTTTTTAATATACAAATTACAAGAGAAAATGGATTAAAAAATGCATTGGATGGTGTGTAAAAATGAAAGTAGACAAACAAGGGGCGGAGGGAGTAAGATTTTCTTGGAAAGTTTAATTAGCAAGGATTTAATACTAAGTATTCCGTATATGCTTGAAATAAACAATTAGCAAGTACTCCGTATTTACTTTAACTAAAAAAATTAACACCAAAAGTATAGTTTATTTTGGCTTATGTTAAGGTCTATACAAGAATTTGCCAATGAGAAGGACTCAATGTTTGAGAAGACACCAAAAAATCTGAAAAGTTACGAGTTAGCTGAGTAATTGAAAGTTAATAGAGATTCATGACAATAACTTCGCACAAAACTGTAATGTGAAGACAATAAAAAAAATCTTTACCACACGCTTCAAATATTTCCAAAAACCTCTTTAAAAAAAACAAAGCATCACACAGAAATAATTGTATAAAAGTTCTCAAAGCCGAAATTCTGTTAATAAAAGGCAAGATAAAACTAGTCCTAGTTTGCTCTAGGGGTGGCCCACTCAACGTGGAGAATGAGATTATCATACCCATAGCCACCGAGCACTCTCTGGCTCGGTGGAACATAAGTTCCTTTTGAGGTGCCGGGTCCTACACCAGGAGCATCCGAGGTTGGTGGGTTTTCAAGAAAGCTGACTGTTTTTTGAGGGACAAGATCCTTGTAGGGGCACTTAGATGTCCACTGATCGCCTTTCTTGCCACAAGCACGGCAAACCATGAGGACAGCACCTGGTTTGTGTTGGGAAACAAAAACACAACACACAACACACACAAATATCTGCGAGAAACGAGAGAAACGGAACACAAACGACACACAAGAATTTAACGTGGTTCGGTTTCCCTAATCCACAGCTGCAACAGGAGGATTTTCTTATTTCACTTGTGCTGTCAAGATTACAAATACAAGCCCTCTATATATAAGGGAAAAACTAGGGCTACGCATAACTGGGCCGGGCCGACAAACAAGCCTCCACAAAGCCCAACATTCTCCCACTTGGAGGCTTGATAGTCATCAACTGCCATCCACCACGATTGCCTGTATATCGAGTAATCTTCTTCAGCTCTCTTGTTGCAGCGGCCCTATCATCAGACAACTGAAAGGCCCGTTGAAGCTCTCCCAAGCTCCAACACATCAGTCACGACAAAATCTGCCACTGACTCGTCCTCGGTCCCTACCGGCTCCCACTACAGATGCACACTGCCGGATCCTGAAACATCCTGAGAACAAACACTCTCCGTACTCAGCAAGAAATTTTCCGGAGATGTTCCAACAGCTGGAATACTGGTTCTTCTGACCCACTGTCTTCTAGGCAACTTGGCTGAAGCGCCTCTTGAGCTCCCACTGCCATAAATACCTCTGACTGGCCCCCTTGAACCTTTCCGCGCTCGTTCATCCTGAGTCTGACCAGTGGCTCTAGGTTTCTCTCTTGCACAGACAACCTTATTCTGCCCACGAGACTCTGTGAACCGGACTTTGTTTCTCTTCTGAACTGGGACGGTCACTCCCTCAGAGGGTAACTCGACCATATACAGCGAACCTCTCTTTTTTTTCACAGGCCATGACAAGATTTCCTTTCACGACCTTCCACTGCCCATCTCTGAACTTAACCTTGTGTCCCTGTTCGTCCAACTGCTTGACAGAAATCAAACTTTTCTTCAAGGCTGGAACCACTCTAACATCCTTCAAAGTCCAGAGACCGACTGAGGTCTTCAGCACTATATCACCCATACCCGTCACATCAAGAGCACTGTCGTCCGCTAGTCGTACCTTTCCAAAGTCCCCAACAACTAGATTCTGCAATGCTTCACCGCTGTGGGTAGCATGAAATGAAGTACCAGAATCTATGACCCAGGAATCCACATTGCTTTCCTCACAGCAAGTCAGAGTGACCTCCTCGTCACTCGCAGAGCCTTTAGCAATGTTCACTTTATTATCATTTGGGCATTGATTCCTAAAATGCCCCACCTCCTTGCACTTCCAGCACGTTACACCTGAGCTATCCCGAGTCTTCGACTGACTCCTTCGTCTGTTCTCGCTCCCACTACTTCTGCTATTTCTTCTACCTCTGCCAACATATAACAATTCACCAGATGACTCTCCAGAACTCTTTCTTCTGACGTCCTCGCCAAGAACGAGATCTCGAATCTGATCAAAGGTGAATCCATCGGGTCCCACTGAACCGGTAACTACTGTAACCGTTCCAGACCAACTATCAGGTAAAGACAATAGCAGTAGCAAAGCTTGAACTTCATCATCGAACTTAATGCCCACTGACAAAAGTCTGGCTAAGATCGAATTAAGCTTATTAATATGCTCGGTAACTGAAGTGTCTTCTTTCATTTTTGTGTTCACCAGCTCTCTGATCAGAAAAACTTTGTTCACTGCAGATGGCTTCTCGTACATGTTAGACATCGGTTCCATAATTCCCTTCGCTGTCTTCTCCTTTAGAATGTTGAACGCAACATTCTTGGTCAACGAGAGACGGATCACAGACATAGCTTTCCGATCCAAACCTGCCCAATCTGCATCCGACATCTTTTCTGGCTTGTCACCCAAAACCACGTCCAAATCTTTCTGAACCAGCAAATTTTCAATTTGCATCTTCCACCAACTGAAATTTGTACCATCGAACTTCTCTATTCAGAACTTCCCATCTTTTGCCATCTCAAATGACTAGACGAGATACCCGGTACAACTAATTTCAGATCTTCGTATTTTTTCGTCAGAAAATCAGGCCCACCACACCAATTAAATTAGCCAAAACAAAAACAGGTCCAATAACCACCAACAAGGAAATTTACGGCTCAAATCTGATAAAAACCCAATAAGAAAAGAATAGCCCACTTACCTTTCTTCCTTTTTTTTTCCTTTCTGCCAAAGCTCCGTACCTGCCCAAAGAAAAAAAACCCTTTTTTTTGCTCGGTGGCCTCTTCTTCTTCGCAGGAAACGGCGGCTGGAAATACTGGGTAACCGCAGCTGCAATCTGGACGACTCCTCAGCGGCGGCTTGGGTCAGCGGCTACACCTTCTCCAAACGGCGACAAATCTGCGGACGGCGATGGCTCTCTGGCAGGACGACGGTGGCTACTCGGCGAGCGGTCGGACGACACCTGCTCACAGACGGCGGTTGACGGCTGGACGGAGGGCGGCGGCACCTTCTCAACCCGGCGGCAGTCTCGCTCGACAGAATCACTTCTCCTCCAGCGACGGCGACGTCCGGTTGTGGGACGATTCCTCCGCGGGGGCGCCTGGACGGATCAGCGGCTGCTCCGCGCGGCTGACGGCGGCAGCGGCTTCTTCTCAGATCTGATACCACTTGTTGGTAAATAAACACACAACACACAACACACACAAATATCTGCGAGAAACGAGAGAAACGGAACACAGGAGGATTTTTTTTATTTCACTTGTGGTGTCAAGATTACAAATACAAGCCCTCTATATATAGGAGAAAACTAGGGCTATGCATAAGGGCAGCCAATGCATCCGCTGCTTTTGCCTCTTCTGCTGCTTTGGAGCATGTTATTGTTAAAATCAATAGGATCTCGTTCGTTAGTTGAATTTAAGTGACTATCATGCCATCTCACTCCATGTGCATACATGTGAAACAGTAACTCATTCAAGATTGAGAAAGAGATATAACACCCATAGTTTTCAGAACCGAACCAGTGACCGAACCGATCAAGGCACTGGTTCACTGGTTTACTGGTCGAACCAGTGGTTCGAGTGGTTGAACCAGTGGTTCAAACATTTTTAATAAATAAATAAATATAAATATATATATATATATATATATATATATATATATATATATATATATATATATATATATATATATATATGTATGTATGTGTGTATGTATGTGTATGTGTGTGTATGCATATATGTATGTATGTATAGACACATTGTGGCATTGAATTAAAAAACTAATATATGAGTAAATAAAATAATATTTCCTCTATTTATAAATAAAGAATTGATGTTTTACTAAATTTATAATTTAACTTAATTTACTTGACTTGCTTCATTAAATAAAAAATAAAATTTACTTATTTTAAAAAGCTTATAAATAAAAAGCGATTTGAATTTTTTTTAAACATTTTACCTATTAATTTAAAAATATATACTCCTTCCGTCCCAAATTATAATGTCTGTTCACTATTCACAGGGTCAAACTTCATTCACTTTCTTTCTCTATTTTTGTTAGCAATTTGATAAAATAAAATACTATTGTCACTACTAGTTTTGTAGATCTTTTCATGTAGTTTTTTAATATGTAATTTTTATTTTTTAATTCTATACCATTTGTCATATAAAATGGTTTGAAAATAATTTCAGTCAAACATCGTAAACCGAAACAGACGTTATAAAATGGGACGGAGGGAGTATAAAATATTTGTGTGATATGCACTCCATATCAGTTATATCAATGGGTTTTGAATTTTTTTTAAAAAAAAAACTAAATATGCACATATATATCTATAGTATTTGAGAGAAAAATTTAGTTTAGGAATATAAACAACGAAATGTAGAGAGTCACCACTAAGCTTTGTAGTAGAGATGGATTCCAGCTGCCACGGCGGTAAAACCGTCCGGTTTCACCGGTTTTAACCGGTTCCCTTCGATTCGCTGCGGATTACGGTCTGATTACTCGGACCGGACCGGTTTGGTGTCCGGTTCCCGGTCCTGTTTTTAAAACTAGGATACCACCACATTCTCTCAGTTTATCCTCACTTGAAACAAGGCTAAAAAGTTACTCCCTCTGTCCCATTTTATAACGCCTGTTTCGGTTTACGATGTTTGACTGAAATTTTTTTCAAATCATTTTATATGACAAATGGTATAGAATTAAAAAATAAAAATTATATATCAAAATACTACATCAAAAGATCTACAAAACTAGTAGTGACAACAATATTTTATTTTATCAATTTGCTAACGAAAATAGAGAAAGAAAGTGAATGAAGTTTGACTCTGTGAATAGTGAACAGGCATTATAATTTGGGACAGAGGGAGTACGTGGTATATGCATGTATGGAATAAAAACACATGTAATTTCAATCAATGTAGGAAACATAAACTAATAACAACAGCGATACCCAAGGGTTCATAAATCACAAATTATTATTACCTCGGATCATGACTAAAGAAAACTATAGCCTTCACTATATAAAATTTAGAGAGTCAAGCTTTAAAAAAATAGAACCTTGATGGTGGTATAAGCTTATCACTTCATACTAAACTAAGTTCCAAGTGGTAAAGATTACTACTTGGAGCTCTAGGCATTTCTCTTATAGTGTTTGGGAGTTAATGACTTTTATTTCTGACTTTTTGTCCCTTCACTGCACGCGCAGCCCATAAATTGACTGGTCCAATCAATGTCTCTCATCCAAGCACTTTAGGCAGGAAAAGATAACTGTTCATCTTTTCTTTTAGCTTTGTATGATTACTTAAAGATTAAAGATTAAAGATAAAGCTTAAAGACTAAAGATTTGTCACTTTTGACTTTTTTTGTCAAAATTAATAAAATTTGTTCTCAAATTGATACTTCATCCGTCTCAAATTATTTGCCACATTTGTATTTCCGAGGCAAAATATCAAGTTTTTTCAATTTATTTTATTTACATATTGGTAAAGAAATAAAAAATAAAATTTACATATAAAAAATCTACACGAAAAGTTCTTCGAAATAAGGGGTGTCAAGAATATTTTATTTTATCAAATAATTAATGAAAACTTTGAAATAAACAAAAGTTCCCGACACTACTGAAAAAGAAAATGTTGTAAATATTTAGGGACGGAGCGAGTACAAAAATAGTTTTATTATATTTTTATTACCTCGGATCATGACTAAAGAAAACTATAGCCTTCACTATATAAAATTTACAGAGTCAAGCTTTAAAAAAATAGAACTTTGATGGTGGTATAAGCTTATCACTTCATACTAAACTAAGTTCCAAGTGGTAAAGATTATTACTTGGAGCTCTAGGCATTTCTCTTATAGTGTTAGAGTAAGATTGATTAATGTTGTGCTTATGGGAATTGTGACTTTGTGGTCAAAGATTTTCCTTCTCCCTAAAAAGGTCTTAAACATAATTGAGAGTGTTTGTAGGAATTTTCTTTGGGGAGGTTCTTATCTTATTATTATAGGAGAACACCTCTACTTCAAGCTGTAATCCTAGAAGATGTGGAGGCCTTGGCATAAAGAATATCATCAATTGGAATAAGGCAACTATTAAGAAATTAAATTGGGATATTGCTAGTATAAAAGATGTGCCTTGGGTTAGGTGGATCCATAGCAGGTATATCAAAACCTCAAATTTTTGGGACTATATCCCTGAGCTAAGCTCATGCCATTATTGGAGACAAATGATTAAAGTGAGAGATAGCTTTAGGGATATGCAATGCGCGAATGATTATACTCTCAAGAAGGCTTATGACTAGATCCAATGGGTGAATACTAAAGTCTATTGGGCTGACTGGGTGTGGAATAAGTTTACCCCTCCCAAAGCCCAATTTATATTAAGCTCCTTGCAAAGGAAAGGATGAAAAAATGGCTTGAGGTTGATACTTGATACTAAGTGCAGCTTGTGCGGTGTTTTCCAAGAGGATAGTAAACATTCGTTTTGTGAGTGTGAGTACACTTTTGGTGTACCAAAATATAATTAATGCTCTGTAAAAATTGGACTTGTCAATGCAGGCTTTTTGTCCCTTCACTGCACGCGCAGCCCATAAATTGACTGGTCCAATCGATGTCTCTCATCCAAGTACTTTAGGCAGGAAAAGATAGCTGTTAATTAAAGATTAATTAAAGATTAAAGATTAAACATTAAAGATAAAGCTTAAAGACTAAAGATTTGTCACTTTTGAATTTTTTTGTCAAAATTAATAAAATTTGTTCTCATATTGATACAAAAATTGTTTTATTAGATTTTTATTACATCAAATATTTTTAAAATATCATTTTATCTAATTAATATACAATGCATATTTTATTTAATTATATGTCAAAGGTTGAAAATAGTTGACGAAAAAATCAAAACTGGACAAATGCTCAGGGACAGCGACGGTATTTGATTTTAAACCCAAAAAAGCAACTTTTGATCCAAGTTTACTCAAATGAATAGTCATATGGCCTCTCACCCAAATGAATTGGTCCTTAAAGTTTCAAAAATCCATAAATAGTCCTTCAATTTTATGAGTTCTACACCATTAGTCCTTCAAGTTTCAAAAGTACATAAATAGTCCTTTAGGTACACGTCAACCTTCTATATTAAGTCCTTTTGACAGTAAATATTAAAAGTTAAACGAAAATTTAGTTTCACATGATACAAGTAAATTCTACTAGGTACGACCGCTCTATATTATATGAAGCTAGTATTTTATTAAGCTTTTAACATTTACTGTCAAAGGACATTATTTGTGGGACTGACGTGTACTTGAAGGCCTATTTATGCACTTTTAAAACTTGAAAGACCAATCGTGCACAATTGATAAAGTTGAAGGATCAATGATGGAGTTTAGCCAACAAAAAATAGAACTTTATCTAAATGAAGTTGTACTCGTTCCGTCTCATAAAAAAATCTATCATTGAATTAACACAAATATTAAAGAAAAATATATAGTTGAAATACTTCCTCTGTCTCTAAATATTTGTCACACTTGTATTCTCGATGCAAAATATCAAGTTTTTTCAATTCATTTTATTTATATATTGGTATAAAAATAAAAAATAAAATTTACATAAGTATCAAAAAACTATATGAAAAGTTTTCGAAATAAGAGATGTCAAAATATTTTATTTTATCAAATAACCAATAAAAACGTAGAAATAAACAAAAGTTCTCGTGCCTGAGAAAATGCAAAGAAAAGAGAAATTCTAAGAGCCATATAAGAGAGAATAGCAAATATGGAATGTTTTACTAGGGATGTCATGTTCTCCCCAATTTATTATTGTTAATTATTACGGAGTAATTGGTACTTATTTTTATTGGAATAAAATCAGATCATACCAAAAATAGCATTAAATATTACTCCGTATTACATGTTGTAGTACACTAGTACTCGTATAATACTTACATGACCAACTGCATCATTTGGATCCGACTCAACACATGTTTTAACTCATAAGATTTTTTTGGAAAGTTTAATTAGCAAGGTTCTAATACTAAGTATTCCGTATATGCTAATAAACAACAACAACAACAACAACAACAACCCAGTTGAATCCCACTACAGTAGGGTCTGAGGAGGGTGTGTGTACGCAGACCTTGCCCCTATTCGAAAGTAGGGAGGCTGTTTCCAAGAGACCCCCAGCTCAACCTGCACAAAAAATATGGTAGAGAACACAATATAAACAATTAGCAAGTATTTACTCTAACTTTAAAAAAAATTTAACACCAAAAGTATAGTTTATTTTACTGATATGAAGGTCTATACAAGAATTTGCCCATGAAAAAGACTCAATGTTTGAGAAGACACCAAAAAATCCGAAATGTTACGAGTTAGCTGAGTAATTGAAAGTTAATAGAGATTCATGACAATAACTTCGCACAAAACTGTAATGTGAAGACAATAAAAAAATCTTTACCACAGGCTTCAAATATTTCCAAAAACCTCTTTAAAAAAACAAAGCATCACACAGAAATAACTGTATAAAAGTTCTCAAAGCCGAAATGCTGTTAATAAAAGGCAAGACAAAACTAGTCCTAGTTTGCTCTAGGGGTGGCCCACTCAACGTGGAGAATGAGATTATCATACCCATAGCCATTGAGTTTGTTGATAGCCCTCTGTGCATCTTCTTTGTTGACAAAATTGACAAACCCAAACCCTCTGCTCATGCCTGTCTTCTGGTCAATGGCGACATAAACTCTTGTAACCGCACCGAATGGCCTGAAAAGCTCCATCAAGTCTGGCTCCCTTGTGTCTTCCGAGAGGTTGGTCACACGGACCGAGTTCTCGTCATTCCTGCGCCTCATATCTGATCCAGCAGCTCTATCTGCGCCCAATCTATGGCTCGGTGGAACATAAGTTCCTTTTGAGGTGCCGGGTCCTACACCAGAAGCATCCGAGGTTGGTGGGTTTTCAAGAAAGCTGACTGTTTTTTGAGGGACAAGATCCTTGTAGGGGCACTTTGATGTCCAGTGATCGCCTTTCTTGCCACAAGCACGGCAAACCATGAGGACAGCACCTGGTTTGTTAAGGGCAGTCAATGCATCCGCTGCTTTTGCATCTTCAGCTGCTTTGGAGCCTGTTATTGTTGAAATCAATAGGATCTCCTTTGTTAGTTGAATTTAAGTGACTATCATGCCATCTCACTCCATGTGCATACATGTGAAACAGTAACTCATTCAAGATTGAGAAAGAGATATACCACCACATTCTCTCAGTTTTTCCTCTCACTTGAAACAAGGCTAAAAAGTTATATGCATGTATGGAATGAAAACACATGTAATTTCAATCAATGTAGGAAACATAAACTAATAACAACAGCGATACTCAATAATAATAATTATAGTTGAGAGCACTCCCAAGGGTTCATAAATCACAAATTATTATTACCTCGGATCATGACTAAAGAAAACTATAGCCTTCACTATATAAAATATACAGAGTCAAGCTTTAAAAAAATAGAACCTTGATGGTGGTATAAGCTTATCACTTCATACTAAACTAAGTTCCAAGTGGTATAGATTACTACTTGGAGCTCTAGGCATTTCTCTTATAGTGTTAGAGTGAGATTGATTAATGTTGTGCTTATGGGAATTGTGACTTTGTGGTAAAAGATTTTCCTTCTCCCTAAAAAGGTTTTAAACAGAATTCAGAGTGTTTGTAGGAATTTTCTTTGGGGAGGTTCTTATCTTATGATTATAGGAGAACACCTCTAGTGCAATGGGAAGTGGCTGTAATCCTAGAAGATGTGGTGGCCTTGGCATAAAGAATATCATCAATTGGAATAAGGCAACTATTATGAAATTAAATTGGGATATTGCTAGTATAAAAGATGTGCCTTGGGTTAGGTGGATCCATAGCAGGTATATCAAAACCTCAAATTTTTGGGACTATATCCCTAAGCTAAGCTCATGCCATTATTGGAGACAAATGATTAAAGTGAGAGATAGCTTTAGGGATATGCAGTGTGCGGATGATTATACTCTCAAGAAGGCTTATGACTAGATCCAGGGGGGTAAATACTAAAGTCTATTGGGCTGACTAGGTGTAAAATAAGTTTACCCCTCCCAACCTCCAATTTATATTAGGCTCCTTGCAAAGGAAAGGATGAAAAAATGACTTGAGGTTGATACTAAGTGCAGCTTGTGTGGTGTTTTCCAAGAGGATAGTAAGCATTTGTTTTGTGAGTGTGAGTATGCTAAGAGGGTGTTCCAAGCTATATTGCAACCGTACATTATTTACTGCCATCCAAGAAGCATCAAAGACTTTCGAGAGCCTATTACCAAGAGTAATGATAGACATGATAAGAAAATTATGGCTGTGTGGGCTTGTGGTTGCTATGGAGTTTATAGAGCAAGAAACAATTGGATCCATCAGAATAATGTAAGTGTAGAACAAACTATTGAGTATGTATAGTTTAACTTTGAGAGTTTTGTCATGTACAAGTCATAGTTTGGCTAGCATGTGTTAGTAGGTGGAGGTTGGTGGCTTGTATTACTTTGTTGAATGTTGATGATAAATATAAGTACTTTTGTTTTAAAAAAAAAAAACTAAACTGAAGGACAATTTAGACTCTCATCAAAATTATGGTTCAGATTTTTTAAAATTCCTATTCGGATTTTTTAAAATTGCAATATTAAATTTATGATTCCAAGTATATCAAAATTAACCAAATTCAATTATTCAATCATAATCATCATTAATCTCTTCAAAACACAAGCACGAAAAAACAAATCTAGGAAAATAAACATACACAGAAGTAGAATCAATATGTGAATTGAACATATATCCATAAAAAAGATTACCGGGAACTTTGGGCCTCTCGATCAAAATCTCTTCAGTGGAGATCATGGTGAGATTGCTTCCAACGTCCTCACGCACAGCATCGCCGAACTTGGCCCATGACCGGCGCTCGATTGCCCGTTTACTGAGACGAGCCTTGGCGAGCTTCCGTGTGCGTGTCGTGGTGGTGACCTTCACCTTATTCCCGTCCTCGTCGAACTTGTACTCGACGATTTTCTTAATGCCGTTCTCATCTGGACCAAATACCTGCTTCGGCGGGAGGAGAAAATCCAGATCTCCCGTATCGTCTTCCTCCAACTCTCCCCATCGGAGCTTGCTCGCCGGCTTTGGATCTGGACCGGGACGATCGGACGTCATGGCGGTCATGGTCGATCGGTGAGGCGAGAGTAGAGATATCTGTAGGGTTTCTTGCTTTTACGTTTAACCGTCGATAAATCGATAATACTCGGGTTTGATAATATCTGTAGAGCGCTATGAGGTAAACCTATATGGTCTATATATAAACGGGCTTTTCTTGTTTATTACCGATTCAATTAGGAATTGGACAATAATTCCTTTGCACCAATATGGGCTTATCACTTTTTAAAAACAAAATGTTTAGCTATCCTTTTTAGATGGTGTTTGGCCATTGGTAGTGTGTTGCTTTTAATAATTTAACTTCTGCTTTGAGTAAAAGTGATTTTATTTTGTTTGGCACGCCAGTTTCTGTTTTTCACTGCCACTATTTTGTACACAGAACACCATTTCGGAGAAACAGGTATGAGGTGCTTTTGCTTTCAGCTTTTGTGGAAATCACTTTAACCAAGAGTTAATCACTCCCAAACAAGCTCTTATTCACATCATGAACCGCGTTCCTTAGAGCATGTACAATGGGGGAGGAGGGAGTCTGGAAATCGTGGAACTGCGAGAGGCGAAGCCCCATTGCGAAGCATCAGGCACGCCGGAAGCCGCGACGCTTTGCCGGTCTTGCAGCACGGGCGAGGAGAGCAAACAACTGTCCATTGCAGTGGGCCGTTGCGGCTGTCTGGAATTAATTTTCTCTTGTTTATTTATTTTAAATTTTATAAATTTAGCTCATCTTTAATTTAAATTTTAAGCATGTTAAATTTTCCCTTTTTATTAATGTAATATTTTTCAATTTTAGTATTTATTTGTTTATTTTAAAATTTTTAATTGGTACAATATTTTTTTTATTTTTTAAATTATTCATCTAGTTTTATTAATAAATAAATAATTTTATTAAATTTACATAAGTTTTTTATTAAAATGATGGATAATGTAAAAGAAATAAAAGGTTGGGCAATAGAGCAGTAGGAGCAATAGCATTCCAAATATTATGGAATGTAGTTGAAAATTAATGAAATGTTAATATAAGAGGCAATGGAACAATGGCCAATGGGTCAATCCCTTACATTGTAAGTGATCTTATGAATTATGGGTCATTTTCATTCCACTAGTTCTAGAAAATTAACTTTGTACATCTGTTTAGAATTCTGCATGTATATATACATGCAATTTGCTAACTTTTTTTTGAATGCTATTGACTCTATTACAAGATAGTATCTGTTCAAACTATTCTCAAGCTAATGACTAATGACGCACAAAGAGCCAATGTTGCTGCCTTCGTTGGGGCTCGAACCTGGGTGAACTTCCCCATGAATCCTGGGGAGTGGGCTTGCTACCACTCAAGCCAGGGGTGAAGTTCTGCAATTGGCTAACTATTTATCTATTTATTCGATCTTTTAGAATTTTACATGTATACATCAAAATTGAATATGTATTTATCTACTTATTCAATCTTTGCTATACAAATTTTTAGTTTTTTCGAATAGTGAGACCATACAATTTTCCATGGTCTTTTTATTTTAATATATATTTTTTCTATTTTATTTCAAAGTAGACGGCATCTTTATATGTAAAATATAAGTACATAAACATACAAGTATCTCTGTAGTATGTAATTTTTTTACTATATAGATTTTACATATTAAATAATATATCACAAAAAAATACTCCGTAAAAAATAAAAATATTACCATCTTTGTCTCCTTTGATTATTTTTATTTTGACTTTCTTAGTCAAAGGTTTGCAACCTTGACTATAAATTATCAAAAAATACATTAACTTTGATAAAAATTTAATATTAACATGTTCATTTTGAAAGAAAAAAAATAAAAATATCAAATTTAATTTTTATACTATATATTTATGCATAAATAAAGATACGGAGTATTAATGATTAAAGTGCTATATCCAAAATTCTGAAAAATCAAATGAGATACTCTCTCTGTCCCATTTTAAATTACCTGTTTGCCTTTTTTCTCCGTCCCAAAATAAGTTGCCTGTTAGTTGTTTTCGTAAACTTAAAAAAAAATACTTAAACTACCCTTAAAATAAGTCACTCTTCTTCACATTATCTTCTCATTCATCATCACTCCTCCTAAAAAGTAATGACAATTTTAGAAAAATCAACTATATTTTTTATTTTCCTTAAATATGCCTAAAAGTCAAAACAGTCGATTTAAATTGGAACGGAGAGAGTAAATCACAATACACGGATGAAATACCATATTACAACTGAAATGCTACTAAAGAGAAAAAATAAAACTCATAATGGTAATACATAATTTCCCAAAACACATTTAATATTTTTTACACTGCAATAGTTCTATTTTTTAATTGATTTGTTAAAATTAATAACATTTCTAAGTTTGGTTGGACTAGGATTGGATTAGAAAGAAAACACGGAGTATAACTGTATAAGCATCCCTCTCCCTGCAAATCTCCCTTGAAGCAAGCAACTCGTCCTGCGCTGTCAATTGATCAGGTATGAATGAATTGTACATTCTCCGTTACTTCTCTCCGTTACTCGTAGCATTTAGCAAAGACAAAGAAAATCAAATTTCTAAGTAATTTTACAAATTCGTACAGAAGTTCGGAGCCTATCTGAGGATAATATTTTTTTGAATGCTATTAACTTTATTAAAAATATACGGAGTAGTAATATATTTTAATCGAGTTACTAACACTTAAAAAAGTTATACAAATTCATTTCTCTGGTTATTGGTCTTATTTTTTTTAAGTCCAATCCAACAAGATTGAATTTTTAAAGCTCGTTTAGTGAGAGTAGGAGATACAGGTTCAAAATCCTTTGTTATTTATGTCGATTATTAATAATCATTATTTTTTTCAAACATTTTCATTCCAGATTTCAGAACAAATATCATATAAATCATTAAATCAGACAAAGATTATATTAGGAGTGATGGGTAATAACCCATGGATACCACCCGGTTGGTTCGTCCGACTGGGTGGTGATCGAGGTAACGGAACGTATCCTTCCCAGACCGGGTTGTGAGACCGGTTGGTTGGATGATTTGGGTCGCATGATAGGGACAGATAAGATTCTCGAAGTACTTTTATGCAACCGGTCAGACAAATGACCGGTTGGATAACCAGAGACGTGCTTGACGTGCTTAATTATGTTATAAATACCCCTAAAATCCTCATTTGTGAGGTATGTTTTAATTAACCTACACGGCTTGTACTTTGTAATAGTCCTAGCATTATCAATAACAAACCAGGCTACAGGTGTTTCCACCTACAGCCCTTCCGACTACTTTTACTCTGTATTTGCGTGGTAATTTACTCCATCAAATTGGCGCCATCCGTGGGACCTATTACAAAAAGTCATGGCCAGTAACCAAGAAACTGTGATCTCACAAGTATCTACCCCCGCTGAGAACGTCACTTCGTTCCCGGGAGGTAGTACCCAGCGAATAACCCAGATTCCTACCCCCATCATCACCATTCCACAACCTATCCCATTCACTTCCCCCGTAAACCCTGTTCCCATTTTTCCTTCAAACTTCCCGGGGGCCCTGGATCCAATGTACAGCCAGACCATTCAGAATTTTGGACATTTCATGTCCATGTTCCAGCAACCGGGAGGGTTTTCACCTTTCAATCCGGGATTGTTTTCACAATCCACGCCTCAAACTAACGTCATTCGCTCGATTGTCCCGACGAACTTGATCGGGGAGATGGATAAAGCGGGTCCATCCCGGTCCAGAAGAAGCCGGTCACGTAGGTCACAGACAAAGGTGACCTCGGACGGGAATGTGCGTTCAGTCCACAGCAAGGACGAGGATTGGGATGTCCCCCAAGCGCTCAAAAAATTGAAGGGAAAGGATGTTCAACCGGAAGGATCTAGGAGGTCGGCCTTTCAAAGGCTGGGACACGATGGCCGAAATCAAAACCGGTCAGCAAAGGAACGGCTGGGAGTAGAAACCATCCCAGCTAGTGCCTTTAATCGTGCGGGGAGAGGAGCCGGACGACCTGGTCAGACCAGGCGAACGGAACCACCCCCTCGTGATGAGCCCCAACACAGCAGGACGCCGCGAGAGGAGGAAGCCGAAAGCCACCCCAGGCACCCGACCCGATCTCATGTTGAACAACCTCGGGATCGTGTGGGCCGGGTTGAGGCACGTCTGGAGAAACTACAGCGCCGGGTAGACCGGGAAGAAAAGAAGAAGGTTCTGCTGAACGAATCTCCGTTCACAGACCGGGTTCATGAGATCCCGTTTCCAAAGAAGGCGAAACTTGAAGTCCCTAAGTTCACCGGGAAGGAGGACCCGGAAATCCACGTCAAAACCCTCCATCAAAGTGGGCGGATGATGGGTCTCTCCGGAGACGAGAAATGTTTGCTTTTCTTTCAAACCCTCCGCGGCCGCGCCGCCGAGTGGTTTCATAACTTACCGGCCGGTGAAATCGATTCTTTCGATCAACTGGCCGAGGTGTTTCAAGAAAAGTTCAAAGAAAACTGTACTAAGAGGAAAAAGTTCACCTACTTGAGTACAGCCGGGCAAAGGGAGCACGAGGATCTGACGAAATTCCTCACCCGGTGGAAGGATGAAGTTGACAAGGTAGAGGAGATGGACGACAAAACGGCAATGTCTCTCCTTGTGTCCGGGCTCCGGTCCGGAGAACTATACAAAGAATTCTGCAGGAGACCTCCCCAGTCCTACCAAGAGGCCTATAACACGGCCTGGGATTATGCTGACGCGGAGGCACAGGTGTCATCCAAGCGGGAGGCCGAGCAGGGCCATTCGAAAGGAAAAATTTCCTTGAAAAAGGAAATGGACCTTCCCGGTAGGGTGAAGGCGGAAGTCATGGAGGTAAAGCCAGTCAAAACAGAGAAGAAATCAACCGCCGAGAAACAGTGGACGGAGAAGTATTGCTCCTTTCACAAAACTGACTCCCATAACACTGCAGAGTGTAACAGTGTGAAGGGAGTAATAAAGCAGATGATTGAGGCCGGAGAGATTGATCCTGAGTACCTAGCTCAGGCCAAACAAAAGAAGAACCAATGGGTCAGACCTGAAGGACAGCCGGCTGAGCAGAACAAAAAGAAAAAAGCAGCCGGCAAGGAGCATTTACAGGTCATTTATGGTGGACCGGAAAGGGGAGATTCTGCTTCCCAAAGGAAAAAGTGGGGAAGAGAACTCTACGTGGGGACGGTAGCCCTCAATCCTCGGTCAAAACAAGCAAGACGGGAACCGATCACTTTCACTGACCGGGACCTTCCCGCCACCGGAGAAGATCACAATGACCCCCTGGTGATAACTATGGACATGGGTGGAGTCGATGTCTCCCGGGTACTTGTTGACACAGGCAGCAGTGTTAACGTTTTGTACCTGGATGCGTTTGAGAAGCTCAAGTTGTGTCGAACACGGCTTGAGCCCTTAAAGACACCCCTGTCTGGGTTTACCGGGGACTCAGTCGAAGCTGAAGGATCGATCCTTCTAACTTGTGAGCTGGGTACGGGCGATCAGGTCGTCCAGAAGCAGATGAGGTTTGTAGTTGTGAACATCAAATGCGTTCACAATGCTATTTTGGGCCGGCCTGGAATAAACAAGGTCCGAGGGGTCATCTCCATGGCTCATCTCTGTATGAAGTTCTATACCCCGGGCGGTATAGGACAAGTGAGAGGAGATCAAAAGAAGGCCCGGCATTGCTTTCTGGAGGCCGTAAAGAAAATGACAAAGGCCTTTGAGAGAGTCACTTTGGTCTCTCAAGAAGAAGACCGGTCAAAGCTGGAACCGGGTGATGAGACCGAGCAGATCGTTCTCCGGGAAGCATTCCCAGAAAGAATGGTGAAGATTGGCAGAGATCTGCCCGGAGGACTTCGAGATGAAATCATCTCGGTCCTTCGAGAATATGCAGACATTTTCGCTTGGAGTGTGGCGGACATGCCGGGCATTGATCGCTCTGTTATATGCCATCGTTTGGCTGTAATGGAGGGGAGCCGGCCAGTGAAACAAAAGAAGAGGCACTTGGCAAATGTCCGGAGGGACTTTGTGAAAAAAGAGGTGAAGGATTTGTTGGCGGTCGGGCACATAAGAGAAGTGCAGTACCCGGCCTGGCTAGCAAACGTAGTCTTGGCTCCAAAGGGCGATACCTGGCGCATGTGCGTGGACTACACCGACCTAAACAAGGCATGCCCCATGGATTCATACCCGCTGCCCAGTCCCGATCAGATGGTCGATGAGACGGCCGGGTGTGAATTGCTCAGCTTCATGGATGCCTTCAAAGGCTATCACCAGATCTTCATGGCCAAGGAGGACGAGGAGAAGACTTCATTCTTAACACCTGAAGGTACTTATTGCTACCGGGTAATGGCCTTCGGACTGAAGAACTCGGGCGCCACTTACCAGAGGATGGTCAACCGGCTTTTTAAGCCACTCCTTGGTAAGTCCATGGAGGCCTATGTGGATGACATGCTGATCAAGAGCCCGGGTGCGGAGAACCACCCGGCCGATATGAGGCATTGCTTCGAGATTATGGCTAAGTACAACTTGCGTCTCAACCCCAAGAAATGCGTCTTTGCTGTAAAGACCGGTAAGTTTCTGGGGTTCATGGTGACCAAGCGTGGGATTGAGCCTAATCCAGAGAAGATCAAGGCTATAACTGAAATGAGGTCGCCTAGTTCGTTGAAGGACGTACAACGACTTACCGGGCGGTTGGCAGCCTTGAGTCGTTTTCTCTCCCGGTCTGCCGAGAGGGCTCTGCCTTTTTTCAAGGTGTTAAAGAAGGCCAACACATTCGAGTGGGACCGGGAGTGTGAGGAAGCTTTCCAGCAGCTAAAAGAGTACTTAGTCTCTGATATTGTGTTGTCAAAACCCAAACCGGGTGAGACTTTGTACTTGTATCTGGGAATTTCCCAAAATGCTGTAAGTTCCGTTTTGATAAGAAATGAAGACGGCCAGAGGCCTATTTACTATGTGAGTAAAGCACTAAATGGGGCTGAGAACCGGTACACTGCCATCGAGAAAACGGCATGCGCGCTTTTTATAACGGCCAAAAAATTGACCGCGTACTTCCAAGCTCACACAGTGGAAGTTTTAACCGATCAGCCACTTGGACCGGTTCTCCGAAATTCAACCTCCTCGGGAAGATTGATCAAGTGGGCAATGATGCTCACTCAGTTCAAAATAGAATATAAACCAAGGACTGCAATTAAAGGTCAGGCCTTGGCAGACTTTCTCGTTGAACTGACCGGTCTGGAGCCCGAAGCCGGACCTTCCCATACGGTCGAACCGTGGTGGGATATGGCCGTTGATGGGGCCTCTGGACCGAAGGGATGCGGGGCCGGTGTAGTCTTCACTACCCCGGAAGGATTCAAGATCTACCATGCCTTGGTCTTCAACTTCAAACTCACCAATAATGAGGCGGAGTATGAAGCTTTGGCCGGTGGTCTCAGAATAGCCCGGGCGCTTGGAATAAAAAGGATGAAGATCCGTTCCGACTCAAGTCTAGTGGTTGGGCAGGTCAATGGTGAGATGGAAGTGAAAGAGGATCGCCTGGCCCGGTATAGTGATCTGGTACGAGCGCTTCTAAGGGAATTAGAAGAGTTTCGTCTGACTAGAATATCCCGGTCGGAAAACGCTGATGCTGATATGCTTTCGAAATTAACGCAAGCTTGCCCGGAGCATGTGTCGAAATTGGCAAAAATTGAGATACTAGACGTGCCGAGTACAGACCGGTTTGAGGTTGCGGCCATCCAACCGGGCCAGACTTCATCATCCGGGATAATCGAGGCGGATGATGATTGGAGGTACGAGCTCATGGAGTATTTGGAGACCGGTCAGAAGCCTGATGACGAGGAATGAGCCAGGAAGGTGGTCCTACGGGCTCCGCGTTTCCAGGTGATCGACGGCCACTTATACAAACGAGCAATTGGCGGACCACTCCTGCGTTGCCTTACCAACCCGGAGGCTGATCGGGTGATTGCCGAGGTACATGAGGGAGTTTGTGCAGCCCATCAAATGTCTCGCACCTTGGCTCAAAGGATAATCCTACTAGGCTACTACTGGCCGACCATTGTTGGGGATTGTGAGAGGTATGTCCAGAAATGTAGGACGTGCCAGGTTTTTTACAAACATCCCGGCAGACCGGCCACTTATTATCAACCTACCTCTAACGTCATACCATTTGCCCGGTGGGGGATTGACATTGTTGGGGCCTTCCCGGTTGCCCAAGGCGGAAAGAAATTCGTGATGGTGGCTATTGATTACTTCACTAAGTGGATTGAGGCTGAGGCGATGGCCACCATAACCGTACGGCAATGTGAGAAATTTGTTTGGAAGAACATTATCACCCGGTTTGGTTCCCCAAAAATTATCGTTACCGACAATGGCCCACAATTTCGCAATCCCCGGTTCACTGCGTACCTTGCTAGCTTTGGGGTCAAGCACAGCAAGGCCTCGGTCGCATATCCACAGGGAAATGGCCAAGTGGAAAACGCTAACCGGACAATTGTGGACGGTCTAAAAAAGAGGTTAGGTGAGGAAGGACACAAATGGCTAGAAGCCTTGCCACACACGGTCTGGGCACATAGAGTGACTTCAAGAAGAGCAACTGGAGAGACTCCTTTCGTGCTCACCTACGGGTGCGAAGCCCGGTTACCAGTGGAGGCAGAAATTCCAACATTCAGAGAAACCGTCTATCAGCCCGGCCTGAATGAGACTGAACACCTAGCTGAGCTAAATCTGGTGGAGGAACGAAGGACCATAGCAGCTGTCAAGATGGCCGGTTACCAGCAGTCGGTAAAGCGGTATCATGACAACCGGGTTGGGCCGCGGTACTTCCAAGTACATGACGAAGTCTTGCGCAGAAGGGATGCTAGTAAGCCTAATGAGAGGGGCAAGCTGGTGCGAAACTGGGAAGGGCCCTATCGCATAAAAGCGATTGTCAGACCGGGCACTTACCAGTTGGAGACAATGGAAGGCGGCCGGGTCGAGCGACATTGGAACTCTCACCACTTACGTAAATTTTATAGATAGTGTAATGACTTCCCCAGCCATTAATAAAAGTTCGTTCTTTTCAGAAGGATTGTTCTCATATATATATTAACCGGTCATTCGTCGTGTGCCGATCTACCCGGTTAGGTGTCCAATCGAATTGGACATCGCAAAAAAAAAAAAAAAAGAAGAACCGGTCTGACCGGTCTAAGACCTCATCCGTACTGACACGAGAGTTAAAAAACAATTTGGCTTTACTAGTGGGAGAGCATCCCGGCCAGTTTAAGCCAGATGTTTGGAAGAAAAATTTAAGGTTTGCCTATCTACACGAGGCGTTAAGCCATTGTGTAAACAGGTCGGACTTGCGAAAACCCGGGCAAGTGCTCATCCTTTCGCAAAGGATAAAGTCAGTACGCCATGGAAGGTAAAGACCAAACCGGGAGGAAATTAATAAAACTTAGAGTCTTCCCGGCTGACTATCCAGTCTTTCGAAAAGACTTGGATAGAATTGTATTCTAAGCCGGGTAGTTACAGCCGAGCTGTTATCTACTAATCTAAACGGTTGAAGAATCCAAGTTAAAAAAAATTAATGAGACAAAAAAAAAATAAATAAAGCACTCGGCACATGATGTAGCAAATATTTTCATTAATATTTCAATGTCTTACAAAAGTGCCCAGAGGCCGATCATTACATCATAAAATATATAAAAAAAGAAAAGAAGCCCGGCCGGATAGTTCAGATGCCTGGGAAGGGAGGGACCGGCGCCTCGTCATGGAGCTCGGGCAGAGAAAGGGCCTTGGGTTGAAAGTTTTGAACCCTTCGCGCAAGGATGCCATAGAGGGCCTTCCGCTCTGAGTACTGGCCGCTTTCATACCCATAGGTCCCGATCTCATCCACCAGGCCGGCCGATACCGGATGCTTGTACAGACCTTGGAAGAAGCGGATGCCTGTCTCCCGGTCTGGCAAGGCCTTGGCAGCGAACTCTTCTGGCGCCTCAGAAGCCCAGGCAGCGGCGACGGCGGCCCGCTCCGACTGCTCTTTCTGCAGCTCATCGCTAAGCCGGGCGATCTCCTCGGCTGACCGGGAATTCTCTGCCTCCAGCTGCTGAATCCTGGCCTGGGCCTGCTCATCGGCCTCTTTTGCAGCCTTGAGCAGTCCGTCGTGCTTGGCATAGAGCTGGCGGTAAACCGCACAGTGCTCTGTCCATTTGGCCTCGATCTTCTCTGCCTTGGCCCGGGCAGCCTGTGCTTCCTTCCGGCTCTCGACCATCATGGCCTCCATCCGGGCCTTCTCCTCATCCATCGACTTCACCAGCCGGGCGAAGTACTCCTCCCCGATCCGGCCGACCTGCTTTAAAGACATCGAAAGTTTCAGAAAAAAAAAAACAACAAAAACAATAAGGAAAGGGGAGTTACCTCAGTCAGATCGACACGAAAAGCTTGGAAAAGCTCTTCGTTTGACCGGTTCATCAGGAGTGGGGACCGGGGCACTATAGGTCCTTTGCCAGCATCGGAGGACTGGGGCCCTTGGTGAGCCGGCTAGTTAACCTCTTCAGTCCTCCGCCTTTTTCGTCGAAGAGACTCCTCAGCGGCCTCTTCTTCGGCCTCGACCTCCTCGTTGGGCTGGCCTCCCCTACCTGCCTGGGATGTATGCCCGTTTTCTCCCATCAGGGTGTCGAACTCGAAGGTCTCTACATTGATGTAGAGATCCCCCGAGTGAATGGGCTGGTTGGTTCCCTGATGGGATTGGGTTGGTTGCTCCTCCAGGAAGAAAGGCTGGTTGGAGGGAGGAGTGAGTGGCTGAGCAGAGGAGGGCTGCTCAACCACGATCTCGGGAACGGCAAACTTGGACTGGAATTTCACCACTGAAACAAATAAGAAACCGGTTAGAGGAAAGGAGTTGCGAATATAAAAAGAAAAATTAGAAAAGGGCAGTTGATTGACCTTTCTCCTTCTTCTTCTTCGTCGGGCGTGAAGGACCGGCGGCGGCTGTGGCCTTGGCTTTGGATCCCATCGCCCGGCTGATGGGGATGGCTTCGGGGATCGTCCCGGGCAGAACAATCTCCGGCTCGGGGTCGGTCTCCCGGCCGGGGTAGACGCTCCACTTCCCGATGTGGTACTGACCGCGGGTGGAGGCGTCCCCGGCCCGGAGAGTGGCTTCCCAAGTAGCCAGGTCATCAGCCTCCGCAGGTTTGACCTGACGCCTCATCCTCTTCCCCCAGACATTTTGAGCGAAAGGAAAAGAAGCCGGGGGGAATTTGATGGACACGTATTTGTCCTTCCACTTCTTGTTAGAAGGTGGAAGGCCACAGAGGAATGCCCGGCCTTGGTGAGAAGACACCACCACGAATCCAAGTGTTTCTTTGGATCCGGGCCGGACATCGAACATGTGATCGAAGAGACGAAGGGAGAGAGGAATACGGAGAAACCGGCAGACGTTGATGAAACTGGCCAGCAGACGGTGACCATTTGGGGCCAATTGCCCGGGCATGATCCCGTAGGTCTCAAGGAAAAGGACTTTGAATGGGTGAATGGAGAATTCACCCAAGTCCTTGATCGAATGGTAATGGATACCAATCGACGTACCGGTGTGGAGAGGTATAATGCTCTTCCATGTGGCCCGGTATGTCAATTGATACCCATCAGGCATCAGATTACGCAGCTTGTGGACTTGGGGCTTCTGCATATACGACGGCTGCTCTTGGAGTAACCGGTCGTCTAGCTGGATGAAGCCCTCGTCCCCGGTCTGGGCAACCGAGACCACTTGCGCCGCGGAAGAAGAAGGAGCGCAAGCGGAAGCATCAACCGGCTTCTTCTGTGGAGAAGTAGCCGGGCGCTCAGAATCAGAGGATGAAGAAGAAGAAGAGGAACTAGGTGTTGGAGACCGGTCACCAGAACCATAGGAGTGAATGGACGGGTTCTGGCTATCCTCACGGTCAGACATGACTCAGAAAGGGAAGGAGAGACTTACTTGGAAACGATTAGAAGACTCGGAGGACTCGGAAATAGCAGAAGAAGCCGGGCAGTTTTTTTGAATCGAAGATTTGCAAGTGAGGAAATTCCAAGGAGAACGACGCTTTATATAGGGGAGATGCCGTCCAAACGGGCGACTGAAGGAATGACACGTGGCAGCTGAAATGATTCGTCATCATAACCTCTCGGGGAGACGAAACGGCACCTTAAATCGGCGGCTCTGTACCCGATTTCGAGAAGATTCTCCCGCCTTGGACGCCCGGTTTTTGAAAATTTA
The DNA here is from genome assembly GCA_900332095.2 of Cuscuta campestris. Taxonomy (NCBI): domain Eukaryota; kingdom Viridiplantae; phylum Streptophyta; class Magnoliopsida; order Solanales; family Convolvulaceae; genus Cuscuta; species Cuscuta campestris. Next base: position 886,506 of record OOIL02001679.1, read on the forward strand.
AAAATCAAATTTCAAATTTCAAATATTTTGGATTGGGCGCTGGTTTTCCGAGGCCATTTTCCCGCCAAAAAACGACTGGGCAGTTCAAATTTCAGGAGTTGATCGCATATGCTTCCCGCTCCTGATGGTCCCCACAGGACCGGGAATCGGAGGACTCCTTGATGGGTAATAACCCATGGATACCACCCGGTTGGTTCGTCCGACTGGGTGGTGATCGAGGTAACGGAACGTATCCTTCCCAGACCGGGTCGTGAGACCGGTTGGTTGGATGATTTGGGTCGCATGATAGGGACAGATAAGATTCTCGAAGTACTTTTATGCAACCGGTCAGACAAATGACCGGTTGGATAACCAGAGACGTGCTTAATTATGTTATAAATACCCCTAAAATCCTCATTTGTGAGGTATGTTTTAATTAACCTACACGGCTTGTACTTTGTAATAGTCCTAACATTATCAATAACAAACCAGGCTACAGGTGTTTCCACCTACAGCCCTTCCGACTACTTTTACTCTGTATTTGCGTGGTAATTTACTCCATCAAGGAGTATACCAAATAGATGATAGACGCATATAAACCATAATTATATGCAGAAATAATTGTTGTCTACTCCCTCCGTCCGGAAATATTCTTCCCGTATTGACTTGGCACGCTTATTAAGGAATAGTAAAAAAAATGCAAAATTTTTAAAAATGCATTTACCATAAACTTTTAAATCTCCTTTTATTATTAAAAAAGTATTAAAAAAGTAAATTTGTGATAAAATAGAAGGATATAATTGATATTTAGCCTTAAAAAGCATACTAAAAAAGGAAATGAGAAGAATATTTCCGGACGGACTAAAAAGGAAAATGGGAAGAATATTTTCGGATGGAGGGAGTATAATTTAGACACATGAATAATGATAGTATCATTTGTAGATTCTTTGCTTGTCACACTAATTAAAAAAAAACCAACCAATCACAAACCGCCGGTGACGCCAAATCCTGTGCATAATTTTCTTTCTTTTATTTTTCCCTTGTGATTAATTTCTTGGGACACAGCCAACTCAGATGTTGATAGAACGATAGAGTGATCATTCATTGCTTAACGCCGTGAAAATTGGAGCGGAGAAAAATCCCAATTTTAACCCCCCACTGATTTGTCCCCTTAAAAACGAAACCCGGTTCGAAATCCGCCATGGCTAGAAACTCCATCCGTCTTCTGTAATTTCCTGGGGCCTATACGCATTCCTATCAATCCAAAGTTTTTATAGAGGGGGTGACAGGGTGTGACGAGCACCCCCATTCTCGTCGTTTGCCGGGGGGTTTGTCAAAAAAGGAGGGAAAATTTTGGCTCGGGCCTTGACCGAGTCGACTCGCCCCCAACGCGGCATCCTGCACTTGATCTGAGCCTGGTTGGAGGTGAATTGTCTGAATTGTGACTTGCCCGCGTCCTGCCTTCTTGATTATGCATTTGGATCTGATCATAATTGGGCAACGAGTGATTTGGGAGTTATTATCTTTGATTTGTTTGTTCTTTTCTGCTATTAAACTGGGAATTTTGGTAATGTAGATTTGATTTGGTGTGGGGTTGTAGCAAAAAATAAGGTTATTAATGCTATATAGCTTTGGATCTGGTGCTCCAATTGCTCGTTGGGTTCATATTCGTATTTCGTTTCCTTAAAATAGGCAATGATCTGTTGTCTATTAGGAAATGCTAATGTGTTTCAATCGTATTTTGTGGGATCAGTTGGTTCTATGAATTTGGGGAAATTTTGTGATCTTCTTGTAATGATTTTGGGGAAAGCTTTTAAATTTGAAGGAAAGATGAACACAATGAGCTATTTTTCCGGGTCATGAAGGATCTGGTTTATAATCTACTTCTGTTATATTTTGAAGTATTTTTGAATTGTGTGTGGATCTAATTTACTGCAACTCCTCTGTTACATCTAGCAAATGTTACTCAACTGGCATTATATAACAATGGATCTACATTTGCTGCAACTTCTAACCCCTATTTTTAGTTAAACCATTATTCAATTTGGAAGCTCACTTGAGACTGAAGATTCATCATCTAGTGACAATTCCCATTAAAAGCTTCCGACGTGTTCAATAGCTGGAAATTGGACTCTAGGTCTCTTTCTGTTTCAGCCCATTGTCATAGTTTCCTTTTTTCTCTTTCTTTTTTTTTCCGCTTAGCCATGCAACCGCACAGACGTGTCAGTCTCAAAATGTTACGTGCCGTGTTAGACTGTTTTTTGCTATTTTTTTCTTCAAGCGTGAATATGAGCCGTTGATCACCATCTCTTGCCTACAGATGTCTGTACATTGTTTCATAGTTGTACACGATTCTTTCCTTTTTGCTATGATAAATACCGGTGAACTTAGCCAATTGTAATATGTGCCTTCCATTTCCCTTTTTAGTATTAACATAAATCCTTGTTTCCAGAAGCATCAAACTCTAAAAATGAAGGCCCTAATTCTTGTTGGAGGCTTTGGTACTCGCCTGAGGCCATTGACCCTGAGTGTCCCTAAGCCGCTCGTTGATTTTGCCAACAAACCTATGATTCTGCATCAGGTAGGTGTTCTTTTTTAAAAGCAATGTAGATTCTGAACACACACACACACACACACACATATTGCTTCTGTTTTCACATTATAATTCTTGTTAAATGATGTGATGATCAGATTGAGGCACTTAAAGAAGTTGGGGTGACTGAAGTGGTTCTAGCTATTAACTACCAGCCTGAGGTTGATTACATTCTTATTTTGTCTTAAATGTTATTAATGCCTTTGACATTCTTATTTGGCTTAATTGTTATCAATGCCTTTCCTTTCAGAAAACTCAGCAGATTTAACCATTTTAGCCAAATACCCACCAAATGGGCCCTTAATTCTTGACTGTTAAGAAGGGCATTTTTATATGTAGGTGATGCTGAATTTTTTGAAAGATTTTGAATCAAAGCTTGGGATCAAGATCACCTGTTCACAAGAGACTGAACCGCTTGGGACAGCGGGTCCCCTTGCCCTGGCCAGGGACAAGCTGATAGATGAGTCTGGTGAGCCATTTTTTGTTCTTAACAGTGATGTCATTAGTGAATACCCTTTCAAAGAGATGATTGAATTTCACAAGGCACATGGAGGTGAGGCTTCCCTACTGGTAACAAAGGTAAATCTCTAATTACACCTCCCATGAAAATTTGTTTTTTACATAATTTTCGGATCGGGATCCTAAAGTTCTTTTTTTTGACATTAAGAACCCGTTGTGTTGCAGGAAAATAACTTATTGTGGGCTAAGGAGAGTATTATCTAAGAAAATATTTTCCTAGAAAAGAATTTTTTCTATACATAATATTGCAAAATGTTTGATCTACACATATATAAAACATGCTTAAACTTTTTTTTTTCAGGAAAATGACTTCCTTTTTCAGAACACGGTGTCATTTTTTTACAAAATGCCGAAGATCAATGAAAATATTTTCATTTCAAAAAAACAATTTATGGTGACAATTGAACACCAGAACATTTTCCTGTTCCAAATACAAGAAATCCCAGAAAATATTTTCTTGGGGAGCCTTAATTTTAAGCATCACACTGTTGATATAGGTTGATGAACCTTCAAAGTATGGTGTTGTTATCATGGAAGATTCAACCGGCCAAGTGGACAGGTTCGTGGAGAAGCCAAAAACCTTTGTTGGTAACAAGATCAATGCTGGGATTTACCTTCTCAACCCTTCGGTCTTGGACCGAATCGAATTGAAACCCACCTCAATTGAGAAAGAGGTGTTCCCGAAAATCGCAGCAGAGAAGAAGCTCTTTGCCATGGTCCTTCCGGGCTTCTGGATGGACATTGGGCAGCCCAAGGATTACATCACCGGGCTGAGACTCTACCTGGACTCCCTGAGGAAGAAGGCCTCGCCCAAATTGGCTTCTGGGGCCCACATTGTCGGGAACGTGATCGTGGACGAGACCGCAAAAGTCGGGGAGGGTTGCTTGATCGGGCCGGACGTCGCGATCGGGCCGGGCTGCACGATCGAGGCCGGGGTCAGGCTGTCCCGCTGCACCGTCATGCGTGGGGTCCGCATCAAGAAGCACGCGTGCATTTCGAGCAGCATCATCGGGTGGCACTCCACGGTCGGGCAGTGGGCCCGCGTGGAGAACATGACCATCCTCGGGGAGGATGTTCATGTCTGTGACGAGATATACAGTAATGGGGGCGTGGTCTTGCCCCACAAGGAGATCAAATCCAGCATCTTGAAGCCAGAGATCGTTATGTGACTTCCAGCAAAGTTATGTGTTGTTCTTGTGCTCTGTTATGTGGCTGTTTCTTTTTCTTTTCTTTCTTTTCTTTTTTAAATGTAATTTCCTTTCCCTGTTGTTTGCTTTCCTTTTTTCGAAGTTGTGTTTGAGTTTATAAAAGCTGTGTGATAGGCTTGTTGGTGTTATAATGTACATTCAATGGTGTCAATCTGCATAATAATTTATTCACCTGCAAATATCCGATCAGGTTTATACTTTATAAATACTTTATTATGGCTGTTCCTAATTATTTAGATTATTTTTGGACCAAAATGATTCAAGATATTTTGAACAATTCATCATAATTGTTTTTTATTGACGGTTTTTGCTAAATTCACTCCTTTTTTGCTATATCCACCTCATTTGTCAAAAAATGACAAATTTATCTTTAAAGTGTAAAAACAAGGAAACACATGTGAGTTAACTTAAGGATAAAATTGAACATTTGCCATTAATGGGGTTGATATAGCAAAAAGAGCTGAATTTAGCAACACCCTTTATTGAATATAGAAAGTACACAATTACGGAGTACTTTATATAGAGTAAATGAAAACAAAGTAGATAATTGAATCTGGGACAGAGAAAGTATAAGAGAGTGTTTTTTTATGAGTATCCATTAGTGTTGTTGTGAGGTTCTATGTTACCTTCCGTTCTCACATTAACTTTTAATACTTCATCCTCACATTAAGAAACCTTTATGTTTGGCAACTAGCATTTCATTTCAATTCATGCATTTCAAATCCAAAATTTGAAATCCTGAATTTCAAATGACAAGGGGAGGTGCATGAATTTCAAATTAAGCTTGGTTTTGAATGTAAAGAATTTGATTCAAATCCAAATTCAAAATGCTTAAGTTTCCCAAACATGGAATTTAAGTCTAATCCGGATTTGAAATCCAAATCCATGTTCCCAAACATACCATTAGTTATTTCTAATGTAAGTTATTCACACTATATTTGGTTCATGAAATTCAAATTCAAAATAACATAGATTCCTTTCTTTCTTGTCACCAAATTAGAAGAAAACTTGTTCTCTTAGCTCATTCTCCACTAATTTTGTTTTTCTTCCACACTTTTTGTCCCCTTTAACCAAACAAGAAAAATTATTTATCATTTTCTTTTCCCTTCCAAATTCCTTGAATGGAACATAGTGTCAATATTCAAGTGTTACTTCAGCCCAGATCAGCCATGACAAGGGATCAAAAAGCTTCATAGAACAAAAAAACCAGTAGAAAGTTATACTAGTGTCAATTACACGGGCACCCAAAACAGAAGTATAAAATATAAATTACTCTATTATTCACAAGGGAAGTCAAGAATATGATGATCATCAGAGAGTGAGTGTATTGCAGTTGCATTCTATTGCTGGGATGCAGCAAAGGCGACGAGAAGGAAGAAGGTGACATGGGAAGAGACGGCAAGGAGGAACCAGGAGATGAATGCCATTGCGATTGATATTTGGAACATGGAGCACGACATCTTCTCCATCCTCCTGCAGATCACCGTGTCCCTGTCGAACAAGATGGCCACTCCTGCTGATGCACATGCTGCTGAAAGTGATAGGGTGGCCGTCACCTGAATGGATTGTATGTATTTATATATATACATACCCAACATATACATACGGACATACCCTAACATTAGATCAAGAACAAGCCTGTTTTGGTGGGGGGTGGGGGGTGGGGTGGGGGGAGTATATGAATTACTCCTTCGATTCACCTTCAACTGACTGTTATAACTGTTGTGATACATCATCAAAATTTAATGAATACAAATGTACATCGTGTCTTCATTCATTCAGTTTTTTAATGTATCGAGAAAGTCATAATCGTCAGTTAAACAGAGAAACGATGGATTACGAGACATGAATAATTTGAAGGCAAGAAAGAGTAGGAAGAGCATGTACCCAATCACCAACAACGAACAGGCTCACCAACACATGATTTTGCATGTCTTTTTTCAACCGCAATGCGTGGATATCAAGACAAACAAGTGTGAAGCTCCACAGCACTTGAAGCCCCATCGATGCAATTAAGTAACTGTGCCAAAGGGGTAATCACAATGATATGATATCAATGATGGAGCTAGATGAGTCATTATTGACAATGTTTTTGCTTCAGGTAAATAATGGAATGAAGCAAAATGACACATCAAACTTCATTTACTTTTTATGAGCTCCCAAACCCCAACGTGGTTGGGATTATACTGGGTTTTGTTGTTGTAGCAAAAGAGACAATCGCAATGACAATATCAACAATCAAGAAACTTTAAAGCAATAACCAAAGGGGCATTATAAAAGAGCAGAGCAACCATATAAGTAAGTTGTGAGGTTACTACATTCACTAAAAAAATGTGGCACTCATGCTTTAGATTTAGCGCTTTGAGGTTTAACCCATTCAATCAGTTAAATTTAGCCCAATAATTTAAATATTTTCGCAATTCAAAACCCCGCATCACATGATTTCTCTTCCTCATTAACATCAGATGCTCTTCCGACTTCCAGTTCAATTCAGTCAGAGGTACCCCAAAGTGCACATAAGTGAGTTAAGTGACCATATACTAGAAAAACTATGGTTAGTCTGCAGTTTGTGCTTATGTGCTTGTGTGCTTTTTTTTCTGTTTTATGTTGAAATCTTGGAGTCGGTTTGTGTACCTTTTTTTGTCTAAATTCGTACTTCATTCGTGCTTCAGAGTTTATGCTCTCTTGGAAACAAGCACACTATTTCATAGTAGGAGTAAGGTCAATGTGCACAGATAGTCAGATACTTCCAAACCCTACTTTTTTTGTGGGAATTTACTGGGTTTATTATTATATTATATTTAACGATTTACAGTAATAATTACATGAATACCAACAAATAGAAAACAAGATATAGAAATGTAGACATAAATATGAATAATTATAAGAATTGATGGGGAAAATAAAGAAAGAAATTAGAAGGAAAAAAAGTACCAGAAAGCAGTGGCAGTAGAGAATCCAGAAGCAGAAGCCATTATCACAACCGAAGCAGCTGCAAATCCACACTGCCCTATCCTCAGAAACAGCCCACTCACCGTCCCTGGGCTCCCAAACAGAACCATCTCCCTCTCTCTGCGATTGTGTGTTTATATTTCACCAAGATTGAATCTTTCTTGAGGAGGCGGAGATTGAAAGGAAGAAGAAACGAGATTGTTTCTTCAGATCTTCAGATCACTCCCAAGAAACGATTCTGCAGGGGTTTAGACAGCAGGAATGGCAAAACAGAAACCCTAGAACACCAGATTATGAAGAAACAAGACGAGATTCGTCTCAAAAGTTCAGTCTTGATCGCAATTCTCATTCCGGGTAGAGAGAATCGAATTCAGACAATAGTGCTATGCCCGCTTTGATTTTGCCATTTTCATACGCTTTTTTTTCTTTCATTCCAAACGAGTGAACGACGGACTTTTGATGTTGAACGAGCCAACATAGAAAAACCATTACGGCGAAAGCCCATCACAAAATCAAACACCCAAAGTCCCAAAACAAACTTTTTATTTTCATTTTTTTGTTTTAAAAAAAAACAATTACTCTGTATTTCTTTTAAAAAATATCTTGAATGATTCACATTTTCTTGTTCATAAATTTTAATATAAATTTTATTTTTTATTAAATTTTCACAAAAGTCAAAAACAAAAAAATTTTAACTTGTGACGAGGGAAGTAAAATAGTTTTAGTGCTTGTGTTAATAGGAAAATTGAGAAAAGAAAGTAAAAAGGGGGAAAATTCACAGAAGAGTTCCATTCAAATGACATTGTGTATTAGAGATGACAAGAGGTTGAGTTTGATTCAAATTTAAGCATTTTAAACACAATACAATTTAGTTTTGTGTCTAAGTTTAATTTAAGTAAATTAGAATTAAATATTTTTGGTTTAGATTAAGATAATATTAGATAAAGACCTTGTTTGGTATTAGCTTTAGAGGTTCGCATTAACATTTTGAAAAAATTATTTGACGGTAGTCTTAGTGCTAGTGTTTTTAGAATAAATCTATACCATTTAAATTTTATACAAAACGCTAACGCTAATTGAAAATGTTAATCCCAAACAAAGCCAAAGTTTATATATGTCAAATTTAGATTTAGGTTCCATAAATGCTCCTCTGCCGGATTCAGATTAACTTGGTTGACATCTGACAAGTTAACATAACAAAAAATAAGAAAAAGATTCAACTCCAATAACAAAGGAGTATTTCAGGAACATCATATCATATTTTGGAATAATAATGCTAATATTTTCTTTTGAGAGTATTTTTTGTAAAAGCACTACTTTTTGAAGTATTTGTGTTAACTTACCCCCAAAATATGGGAAAGAAAGAATCAATAGACTCAAAACATTTAAACAATATTCCTTCCCAAATGGTTCATGACAATGAAAAAATCCATATGGAGTAACACTTTAGGCGTTATATTTATTTCTATGTTTGCCGTTAATAGTATGATTACTAAAATCCTTCAAAAAAAAAAGTAAGTAAAATAAAAGTGGGATGCTAGAGAAAACATGACATGAGTAAAGTAGGATAAAATATACTTTTTATCATTTTAATAATGCTAAATTTAGAAGTGTAAAGAATTTAATGGGATGACAAAAAAAAATGAGAAATGTGAAGAATCAAATGGAGGGAGGGAGTAGACACATATCCCATATTGACCTGCTTATAACTTATAAGGGTAAAAATGAATAGAGTATTGATGTTATATCCAAGAAAACGTCTAAAGACCTTGTGGTGGAACGTTATAGTCTCATAAAACTATAACTATGCAATATGCATAACATGAAGTCCTTGCACATGTCACAGAGAGGCAGAGACAATTCACATTTATGGACCCTAACTCAGATTATGAGCATTTTTTATATACAATCCGAATGCAATCGAGTTTGTCACGATTGTGGTGACGAAAATATAAACAAAAGAAATAGACAAGCACTTTGTTTAGACCTCGTAGCAAACACTATTACAATTAATAAGATGTGTAGGAAAATACCGTCTTCAACAAGCAATTGAGACTCCCAAGTGAAGAATCCATAGCTATGCAAACAAGAAAATAGTTCCAACCCCACCTCTAATGGTTACTACTACTATTATTATTATCATTATTCAATAAATGGACACCTTACTGCTGAAGAACTGAAGATGGGAAAAATAAAAGGGGGGGGGGGCTAGGGGAAGAACCACATCTTGATGAAGATTGCCAGACCCATTTGGAGAACAAAAGCAGCAAGCAGCACAAGAGAAAGATCATTCGTCTGTTGTATGTGGCGGTTCTTGAGATTTAATGCAACAAAGGCTGCCGATACACCGCCAGTGACTAGGATGATGAGCCACTTCAGAAACTCCACCGGGATCATCAAGAAAAACTGCATTACACACGAACACACAATTTTTTTACTGAAAAGAAATTGCATATAAAAAATATATAATCAAGAAAAGAAAAATACAGAGGAAAATGATGTGCACTAAAAGAATTTGGATTATGCATCTTGGCAAATATTATGATGAGAATGAACTCTGCATTGGTCCACACTTCAATTTTAGCTAAGTTAATAGTGTTGATAAAATTTCATCATTTGTTTACATCCCTTTGTATCACACTATAAAGACGTCAGTAGGGATTCATTTGGGGCCAGTTTGGATGGGGGGTTTTGGAAGGGTCTGGAAGGAAGGTTTTGGAGAGCCAAATATGTATGGAGTATATAATTGATATTTTCATAACAATTGAGGGAATAACAAAATAGGTGCCAATATAACATTTAAATNAATAGCCCTTTCTTCATTTGTAGAGACATTCTACTTATCAAGATATCAATTAAGCCATTAAAATCTTCCATTCCAAACACACCCCTATGGACAACTAGCCATCTTTTGGGGGGGGGGGGGTCTGTCTTGCGATTGAATATTTAAACAGATACTTCGTAATCATGGTGCCAGTGGCAGATAAGCTTCGGGAAGCTAGGTTGAGGTGGTTCGGTCATGTGAGACGGCGGAATGCGAGAGACTCACGTTGGTAGGGGGAAGTAGGGGAAGAGGTAGACCTAGGAAGAGTTGGAAGAAGGTGATTAGATAGGACTTAGGACTTTTTGCCCTTATTGAGGATATGGCCTTAGATAGGAGCGTTTGGAGGGATAGGATTAGAGTGGCTGGGTAGGTGCCTTGAGCCAGAGGGTGTTGTTGTGTGCCTTGTAGAGTTGTAGGCCTTATATGCTTGGTTCTATTTGCTATTTGCTTGCTATACTTTCGTTTTGTAACTTTACTTTATTTAATTTAGTTTTAATGTTATGTGCTTGGTGCTTTATTTGCATTGTATATGTGCTTTCCTTGCTCTATGTATCTACTGTGTGATCTTTTTGTGTGCAGCTTGAGCCAGAGGTCTCAAGGAACCAGCCTCTCTACTTTCGGGTAGGGGCAAGGTCTACGTACACACAACCTCCCCGGACCCTACTTTGTAAAATCCAACTAGGTTGTTGTTGTTGTATACTTCGTAACCAACGCTCATCTCTATTCCTAATTGTCTTGATTCTGGACAAGCTAAAAATGAGCGTGCATAATATTTTCCATCATATAAACTTTACTCCCAGAGGTCATTATCAAAGGAGTGTGAATAAGGACAAAAATATAATATGATTACCGAAGTTGGAATATAAATGAACAAGGAATATCCCCACAAGCACCAAAACTGTATCAAGCTAGCGTTTGAACCAAGATACTGCAGCAAGAAGTAAAAACCCAGTGGAACAATGAGTGAATACCCATATAGTGAGCTTGCTGCTACATTTACATAGCTGACGTCGAAGGTCCAAGAAGTACTAGTTTCACTCCTTTTGTGCATTACATATGTTGCACAGTTTCCAAAGGAAGAAATTACAAAAACCAATGTGGTTGCGATCCAGATAAGCCCATAACTGAAATGTTAATACAAAGCATTAAAAAACTGTGTATATAATATACTCCATACGTCCCAAAATTAACGAATCGTGCCATGTTGACACAAATATTAAGAAAAAAAACATCTTTATTTTGATCCACTCATTTTGGTAATGTTATTAGTTAAACTTAAGAAAAAACATCTATATTTTGGACTACACATTCTTTAACCATTTTAGAAATGAGGCATTAAAATGAGATGTCCCAAAATGGAAAATGAGACCGTATCTTTGAAAAGGAGAGTATTTAAAGACAAAAATAACAAAAATAAATACTGCAGAGAAGAAAAAAGACAAAAAAAAAGGGAAACAGGTGTATCTACACTTACAGATCAGGGTTAGCATCTATTTTGCTGAAAAAATCTCCACTCATAGGATTTAAAGAGCTCATCAATCTGTTCAAGACTATGTCTGTATCAACATTAAAATATTGGGCATATGATGAGATGCTAAGCACTCCTTTCCACTTGTTTGTTGATTGTTGCTCATCTCCTGCATGAGATATGCAGGCGTAAGCTACATCAGTAGGCTATCATCTATAGGTAGACCTCGCAATCGGGTCAATCGGTCCAGTTCAGGTTAGTTTTGTTTGGTTCTATTTTGGGTATATGTTAAAACTTATTAAGGTTCGGGATTAATTTGGTTGTCTGTGTTTTTTGGTTTGGTTCGGTTCAGATTCGGTTCAAGATGTTATCAACTCGGGTAGATATCAGTTTGGTCAGAAATCGATTTGGAAAGATACTTACTCTATGTTCTGTTAACAATCAATGCAGGAAGCTTCCACAGAATAAGAACAGAGCTTCGAGGATGACTGTTAATGGCGAATCAATTCGCCAAAGAAGAAAATCAGACGAGAGAGATGAGAGGAAGAGAGAGAAAGTGGATTTGTATTATTATCAACTTGATTTACAGATTACAGAATGGGGTATTTATAGGCCTATTACAACAACTCAACAAACTTCAACAACCCAAACAGACTTAACAAACTTCAACAAACGTAACAAACTTCCATCCCTGTAACATGTTCTAATAATGCACTTCTCGTTTTTTACCATATTATTAGTCCCATGTGAGACCAAATAGAGAAACTCATTGCAGGACGGATAGACTCAACAGAATGAAATTGTGGCCAATCCCTACCTTCCGACTGCCGTCATCCCACTATCGAGCAATATCCCCTATAAAACATCTGAAAAGAAATCCCTGTCGTAGCATCCATGATTTGAGTCATGCAATGGTGGCTCATCAAGATGTTTTGTAAAGCATACTGCCATGACAAAACCCATTCCAAAGGTGGGTCCAGCACATCTTTTTCAGTTTTTGTTTTGTTTTGTTTGGGTGGATGAGGGGAGGCTGGGAAAGAACAGAGTCTAGACCCTATTTCTCTTTTTTGAAGAGGCGGGTTCAAACAATATACTTTCACACACAAGTCAGTCCAGCCCTTCTGCAAATTAGACTCAGGAGCCACCCATTCCATACTCAACAGTGAATACTCTAACACCTTTGTTTATAAGTAATAGTCTCACTCACTCCCCCCCCCCCCCACGCCTTTTGCTCTCCCTACCCCGCTTTTAAGTTCCCTTAAATCTACCTCACAACTGATTACATGAAGTAATTTTACTTTCAAAAGATAACATTCGATTTGCTATTACTCCGTGCAATTTAACGTCAAAGTGTTAGCAATAGATAGGACTCAATACACCTTCAAAGAGTAGGCTAAAATACTCCATTTGTACCATATATGTGTGTCCTCTTTTAATTTGAGTTGTTTCAAATTCGTGTTCTTATTTCCTAGTTTGGAAAGGGTCTACTTATTGAAATATAATCTCCCCATTACCTTTTCATTCTCTCTTCTTTATATCTCATCCACCACCACTCCTAAATTTTCCCTCTACTGTTCACTCTTTATCTCTTCTCTATGCCCTACCCACCACTATTACTCTTAAACTTTGTGTCCAATGAAATTGGAACACTAATATTTTTTTTTGACAATATTGGAACACTAATATGAAACAGATGAAGCAACAAAATAAGACCAACAACCGATTATGATTGAACTAGGGTACAAGTATAAAAGTCACACTATGTATCTGGGTCTGTAATTTTGGAAGTCGGTTTAAAGCCATATCTAAGGTATTGTCTCTGGTGTTCGGACCCATAAAATAATCAACTTCATTTCATTCATAATCTTGTACGTGTAGGACGCTTGGGTCTATGATGTATGGAGTTAACACTCTACCAGGTTAACAGTATGAATACTCTCTGTATAATTTTGCCTTTATCCAAGTTCTAGGTAGAGTATTTCTACTGCTAACAAATGACCCGCAAGCCTAAAATTTACACATGGAGCTCCGGTAGTTTCATTGAGGATTGAACTACTTGACCTTGCCACTATTTTATTCAGAAAACTAACTGGACTAAGCATAAGTGATGCATACCACTTGGACCTCCAATGTTTTGATATCCCTGGCCAGCATTCCCACCATTATCTGGAGGAAATATCTGCAAGTTTGCTTCAGGCACTGTAAAGTATTACAGGAAATAGGTTAACAAGTGTCTGTTAGTGGATATAGTTACCACGGTGAAAAAATATATTTCCAGTCCCAACATACCATTGTGTCTACTGTTTGTATTTTGATTATTTTCTTCAGTGATAACAGCCTGTGCGTGCATTTTAAGAATGATCAAAATGTGCAAACAGTAAAGAACCAGTAACCGACCATCTTCTTTTTTTGTTACCCCATCACATATTTAAAAAGCCCCTAACCTACTTTCTATGGAGTAGTATTTAATTTATCAAGAGATATGTAACAAGACAAGCAAGCTACATATCACATTTATTTCATGTATTATATTTGAATTCATACAAGAATTATGGAATTTTTGGAATTCAGAATATATATACGGATGATAATAGAAAACGACCATGAACCCGGGTCATATTAATACAACCATGTGTCATGATACCATATTTGTATATTTTTATAAAATATCAGTCTAGAGTGATTCTACAGATACAATCTATGGAACATAAAGGCAATGATCGCTGAAGATTTCAGAAAAAATTGAAAATATTAACTTTAAAAACTACCCGTGGGCCGTGGCTAGCATTTCCAAACCAATGAAACTAAATCTTAAAGCTAACGCCCTTTGCCAGCAACAATAACGTATTCCGGATTAGACCTCATTCCACTGTTTAATAAAAATTATATTTTTCTAGATGCTTTTCAAATGATAGTTGAACCGAAATGCGACAAATATAGCAGTGACATTTCAAAATCCTTAACTAATTAGACCAAGTTTCCATACTATCTTGATGGCATTTCCTTAAAGTTTAAGCAATCTGGACGAATCATAGCAAATTAAGCATAGGCAGATAATATAGCACGCGAGTCATCTATGATTACATTTAAGTCTACAAAGCGAAGAGTGTTCACCGGAACTGAACCGAGCAGGTGGCTGCTAGGGAGGCTGCTGAAAGAGTCGTCCATCGTGATAGCGGTGGCGGAGATCTGCGAAAGGATGATCGAATGCGCCGATTAGCTGGCTCGCAGAATCATTGTGGGTTTGATTTCCGATTAAGTCGAAGGTATGGAAATGCTCCCTGGAAGATCCCCCAACTTTGTTGAATGCTTGACAGCTTGACGAGGAAGCTCACGGGACGATGAGGGTTTGCGGATAATTTAAATTTAGTGTTTTTTTTTACAAAATTTATTTTTAATCTAATTTATTTGAAAATAAAGACAATTTAAAAATTAAATCCACATATTTAAAAAAGCTACTCTGATATAGGTATAAAAAATTACGGAGTACACTCCTTTTGTTCCAGTATATTTTACAAATTTAATTTTTTCGAATTCAATATGATGAATTTTTGATTATCAATTATTCCCAATTTATATTTGAATTATCACTTTAAGCTAATAAATACTGCATTGTAATTTTATGTAGTTCTTAAAATTGATTGTATAACTAAAATTGATGTGGAATACATATGGAAAATTAATAAATACATATGAAAAGTCTTTATACTTTTTAACTTTTTTTAATTTTTATACCAAATTAAAATGGAATTTTTTTTTTTTAGAAGAATGAAATAATAAAGAGATAATTGCATTAAATTATTTATCCTACATTTAGGATCCATTTGGAAATCAGAAAAATGATTCTTACCTTTCACTTTGGTATAGCATAAGGAAAATGAAAGTCAAATGAAAATAAAGTTTGGTCAATGGAAGTCATCTTCCACTTCCTCCTCTTCGATCAACTCTGTCGTTCATCTTCTCTCAACTTCTTCATCGGATCCGGCCTGCTCGATTTCTCTCTTCTTTGATCCAGGTATGGCTCTTCTATTTTCTATCTTCTCTCTCTTTTCTAATTCTCGCCTCTCCAATTCTCTCTTCTCTATTCTTCTTTTTTGTTTATTTTTTCAGAAAAGTTAAAAATTTTATGTTGAGAATTTAATCATCTACTCCGTATGTTTTATTTTCTTTGCATAATATTGAATTTTAGAATCGGGGAAAAATTAATAATTTTCTTTGAATTTTATTTTGTTCCCGTGATTTTGAAAAATATATAGCATATTGGAAGACAAATATTATTGTTAAAGAAGAGGGTGGAGGTAAGCCATAAGAGCAAATCTGAAAATTTATAGAATATACGTAGTAGGATTTTATATGTATTTAAATTGTTTTGTATTTTTCCGAAGAATCTGATTAATTTTATAGAATATAGGATTTTGTGTTTTTGTATAATCCCTCATTGTAAAATGTTGTGTTTTTGTATAATACCTCATTGTAAAGTGTTTAATTTGCTGCAAATCTGCAATTGCTATTGTTGCTTCTTATGGATCATTTTTAGATCATTTTTGGTTCTTTATCTTTGTATCCTCTTTATCTTTGTAAACCTTAAAGATTGTGAATAATTCTCACTCATTTGGATATTTATGTATAGTAACATGGATAAAGGACACCAGACAATTAAGAAAGTTTCTCCAATGCATTATTTTTGTCAACCATGAAAGTCAAACTAGGAAGAATCAAAGTGGACAAAGGGGTATTCATTTTCTTGATATTCATTTTCTGGAAAATGATTCAAACAGAAATAGATAGTTTTCAGATTTTTTAGCCAAACAACAAAAAAGTAAAATGACTTTAGAAAAATAGCTCATTTTCCAGAAGTTATTTTTCCACAGGTCATTTTCCTGGTTTCCAAATGGACCCCAAAGTTTTACGAGTAATTTTTTTAAGGTTCAGAAAATTATTTCATTAGATTACAGTTTTTCCTGATTCTAACTACTGTATTTCATTACCCGGGCATCTCCAATCGAAAGGTAATTCCTAATATTTGCTGCTTTTTCTCTCCAATCGTCCCCCTCTCCCAATGCAATTTGTGTTACAAAAATGAACACGGTAGAAGTCGAGAACTCCATTGCAATTGCTAGAAACTTTGTGCAATAGTTGGGAGCGCCAAGCTAAATCTGGAGATCTAGACCCGTGAGCGATCATCTTCATCACCAATTGGCCTTTTCTTTCTCCCCTTTTTTCACCTCCCTTGGGTTTTATTGGTATGAGTATTACAGAGCATAATAATTACTTTATTATTATTATTATTATTATTATTATTATTTCGTAGTATTATTTAAATTTGCATGGATACGAAGTAGTGAGAAAAAATAATTTGAAAATATTGTTTTGACTTTTGAGTTTGGTGTAAATGGTTGGAGATGGATTTGGATTTTTACTTTAATGTATTTTGGATGCTTATTTCATTTTGAGTTTGAGTTTAGTGTGGTGTATTGGAGATGTTCTTAGAAGCCGGGGTAAAAGCATTGATATCAGCTGCATCATAGATTGGTTTGCAATATCTAGATTATGACAACAAAAATTGTTGTCAAAAGAACCCGGGCGTTTTTAAAATTATATTTAAGTTGTGGTCAAAGTTAACGTAAAAGTCAAACTAGGACAAATAATTTGGAATGAAGGGAGTAATTTATTTCTTTGATCATTTTTAGGCTGAAATCCAAATTCCTCTTTGATAATTCAGCTGTGTGAGTTTTTTGGTGTATTAATGATTGTGAGTGAATGCAATGCATGTGAATGATTGGCGAAGCTGCTGTAGGTGTAGGTGAATCATCAAAACCAGTTATGTCTCCTTATGATGAAGCAATGAAGGCTTTATTTTCTCTTATAATAAAGCGTAGCCGTGCAGATAGCACCGGTGACAGATTTGATTTACTTTTTGATTATATTAAGGTACAATGCAAATTGGGCTCCCTATTTAATGTTCCCCTTATTTGCATATGGTAATTATGGTTTAAGGAAAACAATTTTGGTTGAGATTTATTTAGAAATGAAAGGATAATTGGGTACAATCCAGAGAGGAAAAAGGTAGGATGAAAAGGGGACTCAGTGAGTATGAAAAAATATTGGTTGGCTGAAGGTATCAAGTACTTACACGTTTCCTTTTGTTAATAAACTACAGATACTGGAATTGGAGGAACCATTAAAAAAGATGAAGGTTATCCATGTCACTGGTACCAAGGGAAAGGTAACAACTTCACCGTTTATAAGTTTAATTAAAACTTGAAAGTTGGAAGCCTTACTATTTCAACAATGAGATCTAGATGTGTGCAGCCTTACCCCCTGTAAAAATAGAGGCTGGTTCCGTTAGATCCTGGATGCGTTTTTACCTTTATTGCTGAACACTTCATAGAAAGTAAGAAGTAACCTTAATGTGGAATTATTATTTATTCTATTATTTACCCAAAGATAAAACATTGTCAATAAAGACTCTGTTTAGTTCCACTGGCAGTGGGCACAACACTTTATTGTTCCAATTTATGAAATGAATTCATTTAAGGAAATTTTATTAATTTTAGCATCGAGTTTTGGTATATATTCTACATTATTTTAACATGCTACTGCCTTATAAATTCGTTTCAATTTATGCTTGATTATGTGAGGTGTCTTTATTGTAGCTTCAATGATATTTCTATTGTAGTTCTACTTGTATTGTGTGCTGCTTGTTACTCATTATTTACTTCTCATACCATTAATTGTGAGTAAATATTCACAACCTTGTTACTCTGTATTTGCTTGTTTATCATTGCTGTATTATTCATTCTTTTTTTTGTCGTGTGATGAAGGGGTCAACTTGCACTTTCTCAGAATCTATATTACATAGTTGTGGTTTCCACACCGGGCTTTTTACATCTCCTCATCTCATTGATGTTAGAGAAAGATTTCAATTAGATGGGTAAGTGTAACTGTCTTGCCATTATGTAAATAATACAGTACTGTTTTGTGAAATCAGTAGAAATCAGATGTTTGGCTATTAGTTATCTGATCCCCATGTATTGACTTGTTTTTCATTTTATCATTGAGATCTACTTTTGTTGCATGATATCCTTTTGGAGAGGGTTGTAATTGCTACATGCGCTGTCTGTTGTGGTGAAATGGTTTATTCAATTGAACTATACTTCACAACTGAAATTATATTGAATTTCTTCTCCAAATGGGAGGTGATAGCAATGGTTAGAGAATATGATTTATGAGTCAGCATCTCCTTTTCCCTTATAATGTTCATCAAATGTTCAGTGGTCACAATGTCTTGAATGCTCTCTTAACTCTTCTGCTGTCCCTTGGTTCTTTCAGGGCAGACATTAGTGAAGAAAAGTTTTTGACTTATTTCTGGTGGTGCTACAATAGACTCAAGGCATGTAAGATAGTGTATGGGTTATTCATCCGTTATAGTTGTTCTATATGTCCACTTATCATCTGTGTGGTTTGAAGGGAGGGGAAATCTCCTCCAATTTTGAGGAATAAAAATAAAGAGAGAGGAGGGAAGAAAGAAATAATTTGCATGAATTCCCAAGAGACCAAGACAGTTATTAAATGCGGAGTATGCATGAATTCCCAGACAGCTGTTTTTACCTCATAGAATGGTAGAAGTATGGAATTGTCAGTAGGTCCAGTTTTTTAAAGGTCATTTCTTCCTGCTTACTGTTAGCACTACCCATGGATACACAAAAGTAACTTTTAGGATTAAAGAATTTGAACTAAGAGTAGATTCATTTGGTTCTTGTTGCCTCTTGATAGTCTCTAGGAATGATATCAAAGCTAGGAATTTGTTTCTTGATCTTTTTACTTGCTACTTGAGGATGAAAAACTAAGTTCATTTTGTTGACATTTCCATCTCTTGGATTTATAAAATGTTTGCAGCAATGCATTTGTGTCTTGACCACTTCATCTGTACAAATGATGAAAAGGGAAGATTGTCTTGAGTGGTTGAGCGACTTGGAAGACTACACATTTTTTCATCCTATACTTTTATCATCAAACACAGTTGTAGTTGGTTTCACTATTTTTTGTTTGCAGGATAATACCTCTGACAAGGTACCAATGCCTACTTATTTTCGCTTCCTTGCATTGCTTGCATTCAAGATTTTTTCTGCAGAGCAGGTATCACCTAGCATGTCACTAGTACAAGTAGCATTACACATTTACAGTCACTGTATCAGTTCATAATAGCATAATTGAGGTGTTCATAACTAGTGGCCTCGGTGATACCATGGTGGATTTTGAGGCAATTATCGCACACAATTTGTGAAGTGCCATCTGCTGTGGTATGCCATAGGGATGCAACTCCATGTTTGTGGTGGAATTTTAGTCATCTACCATATGTTATTCACTCACGGCTTAACATACACAAAAACAACAACCCAGTTGGATCCCACAAAAGTAGGGTCTGGGGAGGGTGTGTGACCTTGCCCCTACCCGAAAGTAGAGAGGCTGTTCACTCATTGCTTAGTATGGAATCTTTTAAACTGGATTATATGTAACTGTGCAGGTGGATGTTGCTATATTGGAAGTTGGCTTAGGTGGAATATATGATGCAACTAATGTGGTAGGTAATTGAAATTAATACATTTTTTTAAAAGTAACATGTTTGGTCTGGAAATTGTCAGCTTTGCTGGACTTTTGAGATATTAATGTTTTTTGTTGCCTTTTAGGTTGAGAAGCCAGTTGTTTGTGGTATAACTTCCATTGGGTATGATCATATGGAAATTTTAGGTTAGTGCTTCTTCTTTATTCCTACCAGGCAACAACCTGCTGTATTTTATTTCTGTTTTCTCTTTTTTTGCCCTTGGGTTTCTTCTAATATAAGTTGGGCCTGCGCAAAGTCATCTGCTTAAGTTTAGCCACTTGTTTATCACTATCATCATCATCACTAATCACTATCACAACCTTAATCCAAACTTTTTGGCATCAAGTCATCAACAACAACAAACCAAGAACAACCGCAACTCCGTTGGCCCGTTGGGGTCTTCACGGTCAGGATGTACGCCACCCCTTGTAAAAAATTGAGAGACTCTCTCCTAGACACTTGATGCATTTACTGCCCAACATGCCAACACTTAATAGAAAGTGAAAAGCAAAGGAAGTTTAATGTGCCATCTCAATTTAGGCCATCATTTACCCGAAGGCTAAAGCTAAAACATTGTAAAAATTGTCTCTATTAGCTCCATTGGTAATCAACGAGGCAGTTGTGGAACTAAATTTATGGGGCCAGTTGATCGTATAAAAATAATAAACATTAATTTTACGCTGGTTACCCTTCCTGTATCAACCTTCATTAGAAGGATTAATGAAATGAAAAATTCCTGGCCCATCATCATCTTAGGTTATTTCCATTTGCATTTAATTATCATAAGGCAGAGATGAGTTGACATATTTTTCTATCATGATGCCCATTCCATGATGAATTAGCTTTGCCAAGTTATTGTGTTTGAAATTTCTGATAAGGAACCATACTTACAAGAGTGAGTGCCTACTGGAGACACCTGAAATCTATGATTGCATTCAAGCACTTCTAAATGGATCTTCTATTTGTATTGGCCGTGATAGCATTTGTTGTTAATCAAATCTATACTTTATTTTTGAACTGAACTTTTTTATACTCCGTATTAGTTATATATAAATTCTAAAGTACTGAATCTTATGAAGTGCCTTCAAAGACTATGCAGGAACCAAACTTGCAATTATGCTTTTATTATCGGTTTCAATTGTTGTTTATTATTTACAAATTGAATGTGTGACCTTTTTTGGTGTATTAATTGTGTGAAAAGGTTGGTTTGTGGTACATTCTAATAAATTCCTTTGGACTATCAATTGAGTGAATACATAGTGATTAGTGGATGTGTTATAACATGACAACTGCTTTAACATAATACATACATTTTAAAAATAGAGTCATATTACATACTCAATATCTGTTTGGTTGGTATCGACTTTTAAGAGGGTGAGATTTGGCACAACGGATGCTCCTTAGGTGACCAAAAGGTCAAGTTCAAACCACCATCAAAATAGTTTTTTGGTCAAAACTGTTAGGGGGAGGCTGCATGTGGTCAAGTTCATACCTTTGTGGTCTTCCCTTTACCCCGTGATGTGGGGAGTGTCTGGCACAGCCCGGTTGGGCCTTTTCCCTTGGTTTCCACTTGAACAAAGTCCTTACATAATAGTCTTGCCCGAGTGGCAAATTGAAACTATTGACCACAATTTCAGTGTGTTTTCCTGTTTATAATTCTGGTCAAAAGCTTGCAGCTGCCCCTAAAATTTGCAGTTGCCTCACTGTCTGACATCTATTTTTTCCTAGCAGGAAATACACTTGGGCAAATTGCTAGAGAGAAAGCTGGAATCTTCAAGGTTCCTAAGAAAAGAAATCATAAATACTCCTCCGTCTCACTGTATTTGTCTACTTTTCCTTTTTTGGGGTCCACTATTTTTGCCCACTTTCTATTTCTGGTAAGTTATTGAGCTTCAAATGACCAATTTGCCCAAACTCAAAACCCTTTACTCGGCTGAGAAATTTAATCTGCGGTTGAGCTTTTTCTCACTACCAACCAAATTCACTCCTGTTATGCCATTTTCTCTCCGAATGCAGGTGATGGTTGAGATCTGCATTCGAAAATCTCTGCTCTACACAAGAATCCATAGCCAAAAGTATCCCTATATACAATTTTACCATCGTTAACCCGTATCCAAAACCAATAGTCAAAACAATGATTTTACCATTGATTCTTCTATAATCGACAATCATGTATCCAAAACTTAGTTTGTCGTTATTGCATCTTGACCACTGCTGCAAGAGACACAGATCTGTAGGCATTGCTTCTAAGATCGCTGGCGATAGATCCGCGTTGTGGCTTCTTGATCTGTGACATTGCTTCTGAGATGCTAGAGATGGGTTTGCCGCTTTCACTTCTTGATCTCTACCGTCGCTTCTTGATCTCCACCGTCCTTTTCAAAGATTTTTCTCACCCACACCAAACATGAATAGTAAGATGTACTCCGTATTTTTCAGGAATGAACCCGTCTATAGCCCGCTTAGGCTAAATGGCAGTTTGTAACTTCCCTCGTTAATTCTCTCCTCCTTGGTTCAAGAGCCAAACCGAAAGTGGATGAAAACACTGGGACAAAGGGCATATTCTTTTATAGTTTCTACCTATTGTAGCTTTTTTCTGAAAATTTTACTTCTATTTTTATTTTGTTTATTGCATTATTCTGGACCGGAACTGTTTCTCTTATAATGCAGCGTGGAGTTCCAGCTTTTACCGCGTCCCAGCCTGATGAAGCTATGCATGTGCTTAAAGAGAAGGCTTCCGAGTTAGATGTAAGCTTAGATTCTTTTAATCGCTTACAGTGCTAGACCACAGTCTCTCAAAAGTTTTTTGTTTTTTGTTTTAACTTAAAAATGCAGTGCTAAAATTACTGTTACCCATGTAATTATTTGATGCAATCTTTTTCCAACTTAAAATCATTTTTACTTATGGCGATGTAAACAAACTAGAATCTCCTATTTGCAGGTAGTTCTTGAAGTGGCAGCCCCACTGGATGCCAGTTTACATAGAGGAATTCATCTTGGTCTTAGGGGTGAACACCAATATACAAATGCTGGTCTAGCTGTGGCATTATGCTCTACTTGGCTTCAGAGAACTGGTCATGCTGAAGTTGATTATTTAAAGGACACAGTGAGTTTCAAAAGTTTTTTCCCCTCTTGTTGTGCTCACCTCTTGTCGTTAGTTTTGTTCTTTATAAACAGGCATACACATCTCTGCACGATCAGCTTAAGAAATGTTGATCCTTCTTTTCAGGGCTTGTTTTTTTAAAATGACTTATTTGTGGTTTTTGTGTGGATACAGGCATCTCTGCCCGAGCAATTTCTGGCAGGATTGGCAAATGCTACTTTACAAGGAAGGGCTCAAATTGAACCCGATAGAGTAATAGAAAGTGAAAGTGCAGGGGATCTTGTTTTCTACTTGGATGGTGCTCATAGTCCTGAAAGCATGGATGTGTGCGGTAAATGGTTTTCCCTTGCTATCAAGGATGACCACTGGCAACACAGTTGTAAAAATGAGGCACACCAGACTAGAGCCTCTCATGAATCACCACAGATAGACAATTTCCAGAAGCCAAAGAAAATTTCTACACAGGTATAATATTGCAGTGTATTACCAAGAGGTAACCCTTATGTCCTTACGTTTGGGTATTCCTCAAAATAACCATCGTTCATCCATGCCTCTTAATATAATGCCTGAGGTTTGCATGACATTTATGTCATGGGTAATTAGTCTATCTCATGAGTTATGAGTGAGTGTGGGTCTGCCAACAACAACAACAACCCAGGTGAATCCCACAATAGTAGGGTCTGGGGAGGGTGTGTGTACGCAGACCTTGCCAACTACATGTTTAATAATTCATTGTCCCTCCATCAACAAGTCTTTTATCATACCTCAAAATTATATTAGGAAACATACTGTGTATATCAAATGGTCATTCCTTAAATATGCTCTTAACCATAGGGTTGCATCACCAACTTTCTATCTTATAGCGTACTTCATAGTTATTTTAAGAAGTATCCATATGAGAGGATCATTTAAAGAAATATCTTAAGCCCAAGGCTTACCTCAGGAAATTCCCATATATTATGCTTAGCCTTTAATTAAAACTAGTATTTCACCCGTGCGTTGCACGAGAAAATGTAATTTCTATAATTTGAGATTAATATATAAAGAAGTTATATATTATTTTGAAATTTTAAAATAAAGAATATCACTAGTATTAATGAATGCATCCTTTTCTTTGCCTTATCAACTAATACCTTTTTTGTATAATTCCAACTACAGGAACTGATGCCTTGATTTCTTTTGTTTCATAAGTTGATGTTTATCAATTAAGGCCACATTTTTTTAAAAGAAAAAAATATTGCTTTTGTCAACTGTCATGCTCTCCTATAAATGCTTTCAAACTAAAAATCATGGTAAATGCAGATTCTGTTATTTAATTGCATGTCGGTGAGGGATCCTCAACTGCTCCTTCCACGCCTGATGAGTGCTTGTGCAATGCATGGTGAATATTTGAATAGAGCTTTTTACTTTAAGTTTATGTTTTCTTGGTCAACTTAAGGGCCTTGGATAAGGCTTTTTCAATTTAAAATTTTTAACTGTAAACGTTTCTTAGACAAAACAAACTGCCTCTTTTCTAGCCTTGAAATCTCGTTTTCATCTGCCTAATGTTGAGTCTAACAAGCATATCATCAGTTTGATAGTCAACAAATCTTGGTTTAATTGTTGAACCACTGATGCAATTTTTGCTCGGTGTCTTTCATTTGTAATGGTTTGCTACTTTATCACATAAAAAGACATAAGTCTTAGCATTTTCAATTTGGATGCAACTCCAATTGTTTCATTTGGCTTTTGTTTTTTAGGAGTTCACTTTAAGAAGGCATTGTTTGTTCCCAACACATCATCATCCTTTTACAATGTGGGTACCAGCTCCTTGAACCCATCAGATAATCAAATTGATGTCTCCTGGCAGTTGAATCTTCAAAGGTTCTGGGAAAACCTTATTACTGAGAAAGGTATGCATCCTTTTATATGTACAAACTCAAGATATACATAGTTTAAAAAAATGAATGAATCGATTACTTGAATGTATATTTAGGCAATTTCATTTTGTTGATAAAAGTTCATGTGTTCTGCATTACTATTGGATTCAGTCAATGTAATGGGCAGCACAAATAAAATGAGGTATAAGATGGTCAAGCGACACTAAGGGCATGTTTGATTCATTATTTGGAAGTGTTAGGAATCAAGAATGAGATTTTAGATTGTAAAGAGTTAGGTAGCATAGATGATATCACATGTTTGGTTTGTATTTTGAAATCAAACTAGGGATTTGTTCTTCCAATTTCCCCTTTTTTCTTGTGATCATTCTGCCACAGCCTCTTAGTAGAAGAATCCCCCCCCCTCCCTTTCAATCGCAAATAATCCATGTGGCTAAGTACCCAGATTAGCACCCCCATCATAGCCATCCTAGCTGGATAAGAAACCCATTTCTTTAGTGAGTTGGCGGGAGCAGAAATGTTGCCCCCGCCCCCCGCGTTTCTAGTGAGGTGAATAGACAATGCTATAAAAAAAAGATTGAATCCAACCAATTAACTAGTTCAACTCAATATCTTATTACCTCCTCATTCTCTTTTTTTTATAATATAAATATTCTGCGGTAATACTTTTATATGGATGACTTATGCTATAAGTGCGTTCTCTTTTAAGGTGTTTCCTCTCCAAAAAAACTTCAAACCAATGTTTTTCTAGATAAGCTAAAAAAAGTGTTTCTGAGAACTACTGTTTTTCCAGTTCTGTGCCGAACCTTTGTTTTCTGTTTATAAAAACACTTTTCATGTAAAAAGCAGTGATTATTTTGAAATAAATCATTATTTTGAAATAAATCACATTCCATTTTCCAAAAGCACTCTGAACATAGATATGTGCGAAGAACCTGCCACGCGAGCCCCACATTTGTATGGTCCTCTCCATGTGTGGGAGGATTGTCCTCTCCATAGAAAAACCTGTGGTGCTATGCTATGGTGAATAACAAACTGATTGACTATTTGAGTCATTGGCCATTTACTCACAGGCAGGGAAATGGTGAAACACGTGGATAAAAAATGTGAGGAAGGGATAGATGATACACTCAAAGGAGCTCGAAGTTGTGAAAACAGCACTGTATTCCCATCACTTCCGGTCGCAATTGATTGGCTCAGGGATAATGTTCGAAACAACAAGTCTGTTCGCTTTCAGGTACACATTTCCTTGTCGTTTTACAAGTTCTTATAAGCCAAAGGTTTTTGATTAGACATAATCATTGGAGATTTTAGTCTCCATCTGGCACCCTGGCTTATTATATTGCTTATTATTATCAGAAAAACTGACTTTCAACTTATCTTAAATGAATGTTACCCAACACTTATTCTTTCATAAAATTCAGCAGATTAAGCCATAACGGGCTTAGTTAGTAAAATATGACATCCTTATAATACTTACGATCCGATATATAATAAAACCACCTACTTTAAATTAGTTTTTTGGGGAGAAATATGCATTCATGCTTATTGAATGGGTTTTAAATATGTAACTGCACATTATACATGTATCTGTGTATAATACCTGATTTAATTAGCTAGGATAATCGGTCCTTGGTGTTTCGAAACACGATTCATCAATTTATCTTTAAAATATATGCAGGTCCTCGTAACAGGCTCTCTACACTTGGTGGGTGATGTTCTGAAATTAATAAAGAAATAAGGTTCTATACATTCAAGGTTTGGTTTTTTATATATATTTATTTTGCAACAGTCCATAAATAATATGCAAATTCTGAAAGGCAAAAAAATGCTTCTTGTGCAATATAGGCATTTCATTTTTATCTCATTTGAGACTGAAATTTGGAGGATTTCCAAGATACTTGTTGGTTATATGATTAGTTACTCCGTCAAGTAATTCGATTGGGCTTTTATTTGGACATTGTTTTGTCCAGACAGTGAGATATATGCATAATGTGTGGTTTGGTAACATTGTTATGTCTTAATTACTCATACTAATCACTAAGTTATGAGTTTCACCCAAAAAAAAGTCAAAATAAATCTCCATGGGCCAACTTAATTTCTCATTGTAAATGGATCACACCCTTGAAATACTTAACACTACGTTTGGTTTAAAGAATTTCGAAAGAAAAGACAATACAAAAATGATTCTCTCTTTTTTTTACCAAAATGGAAGAAATTTGATTCTCTCTTAGTACAATTTTCTTTTGCATTTTCATTTCCTTCTATTTTTTTCTTTTGAAAAAATACTCATTCCATCTTTAAATTATCTTCTGGTTAGAACTCACAAAGTTAAATGTTATACATTTTGTTCATCTATTTTTGTTGCCAATTTGATACAAAGTAAAATATTGTAGTGATGTGATTTTTAGTTTTGTTTTGCACATCTCTAGGGAACACTCACATATGAGGAGCTGAATATTTATTGCCGAGCAAATTTTCATTTTCGAATAACTGAGTGTATAATTTTGTAAAATTAATTTATGCTTGAAAAATGAGTACTCAGTTACTCAAAAAATTATTCATGATGAAAAAAATTTATAACAAAAACTTGATGTATATTATAAGTACTCCAATCTTTTATTCCTTCTTTAAAGCCTTTTTAGAGTAAAAAATGAAAAAAGGAGAATATCACAGCACAACTTGGTCGCCCGCAGTTGAGTAACTGTCGACAGCAAAATTAAAAAGAAAATGGCGCANCCCCCCCCCCCCCCAAAAAAAATTAAATAGTGAAATTATAAGACTAAAACATAATGACTTTCTTAATTTAAAACTTAAACTTTTTTATTTCCTAAATAGGATTTATTAATGTCTTAGTGAGAGAAATAATGTCCAAAAATGATGGACATTTACTTGAATAATGATTAATTCATAATGACCAAAAGTCTCAACTCTTATTTTGTACATATTAAGACAGTTTTTAAATGCATAAATTTTATTTTTTGAATTCCACACCAGTTTCAAATAAATTACGTTGAAAATAATTTTAGTCAAATTTCATAAATAAATCTTACTCCGGGGTATGATTTAAATTAGGGCGAAGAGAATATATTCCAAGCCCAACTTATGCAACACTATACTCTATACGAGTATTATTTTCCCAATGTACTTCTGCTCTTGGGTACCCCATATTTTGAAAAACTAACTATTGGGTACCTCATATTTTCAAAATATACTCCGAGGTACCTTCTATTTTGAGAAATTAACTATCAGGTACCTCACATTTTTAAAATATACTACGAAGTACCCTCTATTTTGAGAAACTAACTATCAGGTATCTCAGATTTTTAAAAATATACTCTATGATACCTCCACATATACATTAATTTTACGCTATTAATTTTAAGAAATAAGGGTTTGAAATTTTAAAAAGATCTTGGTTACTCTTAACATTCCAAACCCCTATTTTTTAAAAATTAATGGTGTAAAATTAATGTATATTTGGAGGTATCATAGAGTATATTTTAAAAATGTAAGATACCCGATAGTTAATTTCTCAAAATAGAGGGTACCTCAGAGTATATTTTAAAAATGCGAGGTACCCAATAGTTAGTTTCTCAAAATAGAAGGTACCTCGGAGTATATTTTAAAAATATGAGATATCTGGGAGTTAGTTTCTCAAAATATGGGGTACTCAAGAGCAGTTTTCTCTTGACTTTAACATAATTTAAGGAACTATTTTTGGATCCTCGATCCATCACCCCCCCCCCCCTTGTATTTTATAGTGGTGGGTAGGTCGTGGGCAGAACGCGTGGTAATACCATAAGTTGTACAAAAAATAAACATCCAAAATTCAAATATTAAAATGAAAGAACAAATTCTTATTACATCTTAAATATATAAATTTTATTTTTAAATTTTATTCTAATAGTTAAATAAACTAAAAATAAATAAAACTAAACATCATATTTCTAAAATACTCGGTATAAAGATTATTGGGTGAGAAAGGGAGCATTAAACTATTAAATACGGAGTATTATAGTCAAATTAAGATCTCTA
The DNA here is from genome assembly GCA_900332095.2 of Cuscuta campestris. Lineage (NCBI taxonomy): Eukaryota > Viridiplantae > Streptophyta > Magnoliopsida > Solanales > Convolvulaceae > Cuscuta > Cuscuta campestris. The sequence continues at coordinate 915,669 of OOIL02001679.1, forward strand.
GGAATCAGGGCCTATAATCAAGTTGTTCGAGAACTAAGTACTTTTTGTAGAATCTCCATTATTTAAAAAGAAAAAAAGAAAATCTTGCTGGGAGCAATTGCTTGTTCTTGAAGATTTCTTTGAAAATATGACAGTTATTTTAGAACTAAAGTGAAAAAAAATCAAGTCAATGGTAGAATATAATCAGATTTTGTAAGTTTAAAGGCTAAAAAAAAGTCAACGACGGAGACCGGCAAGAAAGAAAAAGGAGCGGGCCAGTTTTGTAAATAGAAGGAACCTGAAGGGCCACGTGGAAGGAAAACTCCATCTTTGCTTTTCCCCGGCAACTTTCTTGTGGGAAATTCGAACGAGAAAGAACAGTTACGAAGAAATTCTCAGATTCTTGAATTTCCCCTTTCTCTCTCTTCCCCAAAAAGCCCCAAATTTTAAGCCGTCCAAAACCCACTCTGCAGTCTCACCTTTTTACATCCCAAACCTAATCAGCAGATTCCCCAATTCATCTTCTCCCTCACAAGCCAAGAATCTCTTTCCCCTACCAGAGATTCTCTTTCCATCTCCAAAAGCTTATTAATGATGCCCTTCTCCATTTCTTCCATCTCTTCTCTTTCTGGGTCTCTGTCATCTATTGGCTATTTTCATTCTTGGCCCCCTTACAAGCTATGTCTTCTTCTTCTTCTTCAACCACTGTCAACCATCTTTCCCAGCCTTGCATTTATGGTAATGTTTGGGTTCAGAGTTTGAATCTTTTTGCTGTTTGGGGTGTACCCTTTTTCATAGCGGTGATTCGGTGGCGTTCTTGATTGTGTAAAGATTGGATTTTTTTCTTTTTTCGGCGTTTTTATTCATGCAGGTGATGTTGTTTCTACATACTCGGAGAGAAAATCGAGCTTTATGAAGTGGTTGTGTAAGATTTTCAAGGGTGGTTCAAGTAGTGGCAGGAGCAGGAGAAGTGGGCAGCCATCTCTGATTACAGGAGATGAAAGTTCTGTTTTGTGCTCTCCTGTTAGATCATTGGTAAATGTTGCATTTTCTGTTTGGCTTCCAGTTTAATGCTTGGTGTTCTTTTCTTTCAATCTTGGGCATGGCTGATGTCATAAATCTGTTTGGGACGTTTCTTGATTGGCTTTATCTCATTTAGGGCATGTATGGGTCACAGAAAATATTGGGGACGAGAAAGAAATGTTAAGGGAAAAATAAAATATGCTTAAATTTCACACTTTTTTTCTAGTCCATGTAGCCGACCCACCTAGTGGGATAAGGCTTTGTTGTTGTTCTTGTCTTTTTCTAGTCCGATTCAAATAAACTTGACACTTCGTCTTTTTTGCTTTTAATGAAAAGGATACATGGCCTACATTATTTCACTCTCTCCTAAACAAATTTCAGTCACATACTTTTCAACATTTTTTTAAACTAAGTGACGTCAAAATGTAAAGTTTATTTTGAAATCAAAGGCGTAAATAAAATGAGTTTGATGAAATTTACAAAATAAGTTTCTTGAGCTCGGGATTAGCTATTATTTCATCCAAATAGACTCTTAACAACTAGTTAGAGTGGATAGTAGTTAAAAGTTATCTACTTTAATTCATGTTGTAGGATGATTGCTCTAGAACCAGTAAAGATAAAGAGGAGATGGGCCGTGCTGTGGCACGGCCTCTACCCCAAGATTTGAAGAGACCAAATGGTACACATTTCTCCTTTATCTTTAGGGTTAGTATTCGTCTCTTTGTCTTATGTATAGTCCTATTGAAAAGTTGAGTTGCTTGATTGTCATCAGGATACAGATGGAAAGACAATGATGACCACTTAAGGTCACTTCATGATGGCCTTAATTCCTCATCACGTCCCCCGTATGCTCCTCCTTATGCTGCCCCAAGGGACTATCATCCAAGGGGTTATAGGTAATTTCAACACATATTGCAAGCTTTTTATGGTGCTACTTGCTAGAGCATCTTTTTGTTTTCTTAAATACAATGGAAGAAGCTAGATTGAGGTGTGTTTAGGCAGGACTTACAAGATATGATCATAAATAAGAACATTATATGATCATAGATATGAACATTTGGAGATCTAGGATTAGAGTAGTTGGGTAGACCTTTGAGCCTTGTTTCATAGTTTATGCTGGTTTGCTCTTAGCCTTAGTGCTTTTTGTGGGATTTTACTAGGGTTGTTTTGTTATTGTTAACGGCGATCCTTTTGTGTTTTGCAGAGTGTGTGGTGGTTGCCACCGGGAAATTGGCCATGGCAACTACTTGGGATGCGTTGGGACTTACTTTCACCCCGAATGCTTTCGTTGTCATGCCTGCGGTTATCCCATCACAGAAAATGAGGTAATCTGTTTACAAGATTATTTGAAGTGTTGTTAGTTTTTTGGCAAAAGGCAACAATATGCTTGTGAAACTATGATGTTTTCCCATGTTTTGATCACTTATCAGTTTCCTTTTGTGTATTCAAGTTCTCTCTGTCAGAGAAGAAGACATACCATAAGTTGTGCTTCAAAGAACTCTCACATCCTAAATGTGAAGTCTGTCATCGATTCGTAAGAAAACACTTCCTCTGTGTTTTTTGTGTGTTAGAAATTTGAACATAATCCAAATTATGATCACAATTTACCTATGTTTCTTAATAGTTGTGATCTGAATTGCCAATCTCAGATCCCAATTAACAATGCTGGTTTGATAGAGTATCGGTGCCACCCGTTTTGGTCTCAGAAATATTGCCCTTCACATGAATATGATCTCACTGCTCGCTGCTGCAGCTGCGAACGTTTTGAAGTATGATTGAACCTGAATTCTCTTAGGGTCTGTTTGGATGGAGGGGTTTGGATAGAAATGTTATACCATCACATATTTCGTCAAACTTCCAAATTCTATTAAAATCTTGAAAAAAATTGTGGTTTTTATTACTATTATTGATGTCTCTAACTGTTTTTTTCGCGCAAGTCGCGGGATGCAAAATATATATCACTTGGAGATGGAAGGAGCTTATGTATGGAGTGTATGGAGTCTGCAATCATGGATACTGGGGACTGCCAACCACTTTACCATGCCATTAGAGATTACTATGAAGGCATGAACATGAAGATTGATCAGCAAGTCCCAATGCTTCTTGTTGAAAGACAGGCCCTTAATGAAGCTATAGAAGGGGAGAAAAAGGTTCATGCCATCTTCTCTTTCTTCTCCTTCCTGTTTTTTGGCTCTTCTTTTTCTCTGGATTTTTTTTTAATTCTGGGGAAAAAAATATATATAGGGGTTCCATCACTTGCCTGAAACCAGGGGTCTATGCCTATCCGAGGAGCAGACTGTTACCAGTGTATGAGATCACTTCACTCTTCTATTTCTTCATTTTTGTTTCCCTCGACAAGTGATTTTTTTCTCCTTTTTATACTTTACATTTAGGTACAAAAAGGGCCAAGAATGGGAGGTCGCGGTCTAGTAGGAATGAGAAAGCAGCCTCAGAGGCTAACCCGAAAAAGTGAGGTTACGGCTATCTTAGTCCTATATGGTCTCCCAAGGTAATTTTTTGGAGTAATTTTCACTGCTTACACAGAATGCCCTCTATTACCCCCTCTATTACCCTTCATGGTGCAGATTACTTACTGGAGCCATTCTAGCACACGAATTGATGCACGCATGGCTTCGCCTTAAAGGTAAGAAATCACATCAAGACTGTCACTCTGATTTAGGAATGTTAGATTGCAGGGGATGGATGTGTTTGTTTAAAATTATTGGAATGTCAATGCACTTGTTTGGTTGGAGGTACTGTCACACTAAAATACAACAAACCAAATGGCACCTAACTCTTCGATTTGTATATCCTAATTCCTACTAAGTTCATATCAAGAAAAAGGAAGAACTTGATGAGGATAACACATACCGGAGTAATAATTATTATCAAATCTGCAGGTTATCGCAACCTGAAAACTGAAGTGGAGGAAGGAATATGCCAAGTGATGTCTCACATGTGGCTTGAGTCAGAGGTGATGCCTGGTCTTAGAAACTCAATGCCATCGACTTCTTCAACAGCTTCATCCTCCTCCTCATCAACATCGTCCAAGAAAGGTAGAAAGTCTGTGTCTGAGAACAAACTGGGAGAGTTCTTTATGCATCAGATAGCTCACGATACCTCCTCTGCATACGGAGAAGGATTCAGAATGGCTAATAAAGCTGTGAATAAGTATGGTTTGTGGCGTACCTTGAATCACATATATCTCACCGGGAATTTCCCTTGAGATATATACCAAACAGCAGTCAATTCTTCTTCCTCTTCTGGACTGAGTTATAATCATGTGTTAAAAGGCCAGATTTGCTCCCCCCGTGTTTTTTCTGGGGTCCTTCGAGGAATGATGCAGACTTTATCTATATATTCATCCCTACCATTACTAAAAAAAAGTCTTGTATAAGGGAATGACACATTCAACAATAAATAAAAATGGCTTTGTTTTCGGCATTGGACTTGTGAGTGAGTGTAAAGTGCATTGATGCAAATGATTGTACATGCAACAATTCTGTTAAGCAAAGATCAAATATACTACGGAGTATAATCTTTGAAGCAAGTTCCCATTCTAAAATTGCATGAAAAAGAATAAATGCAATAGCACTTGTCAAAGAATGTAAATGGTACAACAGTAACCCTACATCTTTAGAAAGTGAAGAACAATGCCTTTGAAAAAAGAAGTGAAGAACAATGCCTTGCACATTTAAGGCATCATCAATAGTGTGTTTCTCTAGATACTTTACATGCAATAATAAGCTTTTCTTAAAAGCAATTTCAAATTCAGCAAAAAATTGGCTCGTGAGATGGATTCCGAGATCGTGATGTGTAAAAATAATATTCCCCTGCCCCTTCCCTGGCTTTCTATATAACCAGAGGCATATCATCTTCGTGTTTTCTGATAAATGAGCGTCTTTGTCATGTGGATGTATTTGAGAGAAATTGCTTCACTTTTTCCAAAGATGTGTTAGAAAGTATCTGCTTCACTTTCTCATATGTCATGAACACAATGCCAATGCTGGGAGCAACTTTGTAATATTCAGGAAGAATTCCTCTGTATAAACCGTGTATCCCTTCTGATTTGATTATGTGTCGAAATGTACCCAAGAGACCGCTCTTGTAAACACGAGCTCGCCCACCAGCCCCTTCCAACTGCATCCGTCTCCTTACTAGATCTAGGGGGAATGTCACTGTACACAAAGCAGGAAATCAATGAAATCAAGTCTCAAGAAGCAATTTGATCCATTAGCAATTTAGCATGCAAGCAAAACAGGGAAATAGATGATATCTGTGTGCCCAACACAATTTTTTTCTAGTATGAATGTAGTATCTCCACCCAAAAAAACTGATACATAATAGTCGTCTCATAAAAGCTTATGAGCCAAACCCTTTCACCTTATCCAGAATTCAGCAGAACATAGAACAAAGACAAAAGAAAAGAAAACGTAATGTTATTAGACAGGTGGATTCAAGTCATTTCTCAGGGAAAGATGTTTCAGTTCACGACATCCATTCGATCAATTTCCTTCTTTTTAATTCTCAGTAACAGTCATTTCTTTCATTTGGGAGATACACCAAAGGCGGTGTGATTGTGCTGACTAAGTTCTTATTCTTGCATCAATACAAGGTCAGCCACAAAAAAAACTTGTGAGGTTTGGGTGTTAATTAGGGAGAAAAAATACGTGAAACCTAACCGAGAAGCATACCTCAAAGGAGGACGCCTCTCATGTTTTGGTAATGGCAAACACATATGGCTCCTGAAAAATAGCCAACTGCATGTTTGGAGAGCCATGTTATCAGGTATACGTAGGAGAGTGACAGCTACATTAGCAATTTGATATTGAAACACAGAATTTATTATTTATGAAAGACAGGAGAAGCATGTCGTAGTTTCTCTATAGTTCTCATTTGCCTTGCATACATGGGTGTAACTTTGGCTCTAAGAGTTAGATACTAAGTATGATAAAGCCTGTCGCTCATCCTGCTTCTCTGCATCAAAAGCATTGAGGACAACTACAGGCATCAACATATATGGTCAAACACAGCTAAAACTCTTTTATGGTATGATAGTAACTTAAAAGTAATACTGAGAGTCTGAGACATCTTTTAAGACAATCAAGCTCACCTGCTTCCCATTTCCCAACTAACACACCTTAAAGGGGAAGGAAAAGGAATGGTGAAGGGAACTTTGTTAAGATTAAATGCAAATACTAATGTTAGCTGTTTTTTCTAAGAAAATAAGCCCTTATATTGGAATACACTGGTTTTGGATTACTATCATGCTGAATTTTCCTCAGTTTGGTGGTAAGCAGATCCCGTACCTGTTGATGATGCAATTCCTGACAGACTGCCACAAGCAAGGCTGACCAATGCCACAGAATCATCCGGCCTGGCATAAAAAATGGGGGTGGCTGAGGTGTTAATAACATTACAGAGAGGAATAATAAATGAACAAATTTTCAATATGCACATCAAATATGTCTTCACAAACACCTTAGCATGCTCAAAATCAGAAACATATTTAAGCCAGACTACCTATGCATCTGCCAATAGGTCCGTGCTGTGTCATAAACTGAGAAGCTTATTGCCAAATTTGGACCAACACCCTGCATAATACATACCGTTAAGATCTCATGCTGGAATATTAAAGAGAGAATGATAATTTGATAAAATCAATGGCTAAGTTAGCTAATCAATTGGATTTAATCTTTTGGTGTAGTTTGGCTTAAGTATTGTATATGCCTTATGCCCCACTTGAAGGACTCCATTGGGTAGGCTGCTCATGTTGCTGTTATCTTATGGCTCAATTAAATGGCTCCTCCTAATCCATCATAAATCCCATCTTTTAGTCCACTTTCTATGTCATGACCCAGAAAGGATCCACATGATCCTCAATTCAAATTGTGGATTTCAAATTCTTTTTCTATGTTATGGAATTTAAAATGTGGAATTGGAAAATCTGGAATTAGAATTCAATTCCAAAGCTACATATTTTTGTGCTACCGAATAGCACAATTGGAATTGAAGTCTCCAATTCCAACTCCATAGCCTGAACTCTATGTACTAAATGGAGGCATAGAGTTAAGAAGTCCATTCCCGACAGTTCATGAACTTTGTTAACGCAAATTTTCCATTAGAAGTCCATCCCAAATGGCATGTGGCCTATTGAACCTGATTGTACATCTAGAAGTCTAATCTGAATGCTCATGGAAATGAGGGTCCTATTTGCAAATGAGCAACCAATTAAATTCAAAATATTCCTATTTTTACTCAAAGCAGAATATTACTCTCAAGTTGGAGATAAAGAAAGAATAATGGCAAAAATCTTGTCAAGCTAGCTACTCTATTAGATTTATGACCAGCTGAGTAACTCTAACCCAATCCTAAATTCCAACTCTACAAAGCACAATGAGAAAGCATAAACCAAAAACTGCATTTCAAAAAAAAAAAGAACTGTGAACAGTTCATTTCATCTTTTATTTAAAGAAAGAATCATAGTTGTAAAAACATTACCAATAGAGTTGCACCGAGTCCTCTATAAAGGCCTCTAGCCCCTTCTTCCTTTTTTATGGTATGTAAGGCATGCCATATACCACTATAGTATATAACACTTGTCTGCAAACCAAGCATGATCAAAATGAACCGTAACTATAGAATAAAAGGTATAAATAAAAAAGAGATAAATAATATCTGACAGTACATGATAAAAGTCTATTTACCTGTGCAGCAAGGCGTGTCCTAACTAGATCCAGAGGATATGTAATAGAAGCTGCAGTAATTCCAGCCAAACCACCACCTACAAGTCGTACACAAAGGTCGGCAGTAAGGTTCTCTCCTTGGCGTTCAACTCCCAACATCAACTGTAATACCTGCAACATATAATTGGACAAAGATTGAAGATTTTATCATTTGAAGCCGTGCGTAACATTAGATGAGCTATTTTATAGGACATGTCTACCAACATTCTTGTAGCGCTCAAATGCATAAAAGCTGATAGAGGAATAAGGAAGCCGGTGAGCAATTGTGACCAAATTTCCCTTCCAGAATGCTCTAAATCCTTCTTCGCGAACAATGCGGGAAGCCTCCCTCCATATGCAGGCTTTTTTCAAGTGTGCAACATCTGTGTGCATTCCTTGCACCTATTAGATAAGAAATACTAATAAATTTAACATTTCATTTAAAAAACGTAGGGCTAGATAGTAATCCTAATTCATAGGTGCAGTGCAGGAAGGGGAAGATTCCATAAACATCAAAGAAAATAATAAATCCAATTTTTTTCCAAATAGTACATTTTTCTTAATTTGAGCATGCCAAGACAGTTTTTTTTTCTGACCTACAAAGGCTGAATCTCGAATTTGAGATGTAGAGTAAGACTGATTTACAGGCAAGCAATATCAATGAGAAATGAAGAAAAACTAGCAGAAATTTTGAAGAAGAAGAGACTCCGTAACATATACAAACAGACAAAAACAGAGACGAACTACGAACCTGAAAAAGGATAGTGAGGCGAGCAAGGGGCGCCGTACAGGTTTTACTGACGGCGCCGGCGATGCCTCCGGCAAGAAGCTGCGAAACGGTTCCGATCTGAGGTTGCTGGCTTTCTCGCTGCTGCTGTTGATGGTTTTTGATCAATTTGCGAGCGGCGGCGCCACCATCGACCACCACCGCCCCGTGTGCCGCGTTCAGAGACATGTGTCCTCCGCCGCCTGCTTCGACCGCCACGCCGGCCCTCGCCTCCGTCTGCATCTCTCTCTCTATATCTCTCAGTTTCTCTATCTCCCTCCCTCTTCGACAGGTGAAATCTTTGCAGCCAGACAGCCACCCTTGGGCGTCACGCGTTTTCTCAGGACAAATGGTTCTGGATGCTCTGATTCTGCCGATTAATTGTCAATTTGTCACCAAACAAAACGACGACGTAAGAAGTCAGCTGCCAATCTATACTTTTTTTTAAAAAGAGGGAAGGTTGCCTCAATATTTTCCAGCTCATACGTGAAACACACGTATGAAAAGTGTTAACAACACAAATAGTAGTTTAATTATTTTCACTCAATGTTTTTCTTCCATTTTAATACGGAGTAGTATGTTTTCTTTTTTGTTTAAATGCTACGTCATTTAAGTATTTAAATTAAATTAAATAGTAGTGAACCATTAGGAAATTATAGTATGGAAATAAAATACGATACCATTTAAATATGAAAATAAATAAAAAATTATAAATTAATAAAGTATGTGCGTGATTAGAATTGTTTATTTCAAAAAACTACAAATTAATGATTTATTTCAAAAAAGTATTACTCCGTATAATTTACAAGCATGGCCGTGTAAAAATGGTAAGTTTTCTAAAATAAATTAGAAACTAAATATGGTACGGTAAGTAAATGGTAACATTTAAATGCGAAAATAAAATAAAAATATACAAATTAATATTAATACTGTAATTTACAAGCATATAAATATTTTTAAACACGAAAATAAAATAAATGGTAAATGTTCTAAAATAAATTAGGTAAGTGTTCTAAAATAAAATAGAAAATAAAATAAATTTAAAAATGGTAAGTGTTCTAAAATAAATTAGAAAATAAATGTGGTTCGGTAAGTACTTTGTCATATTTAAATACAAACATAAAATAAAAAACAACAAATTAATATTAATACTAAAATTTACAATAATGAAAATGTTTAAAAATGGTAAGTGTTCTAATTAGAAAATAAATACGGCATGGTACGTCTGTACGGTAAGCAAATGATACCATTTAAGCACGAAAATAAAATAAATAGTAAATGTTCTCAAATAAATTAGGTAAGTGCTCTAAATAAATTAGAAATTAAAATAAATTTCAAAATGATAAGTGTTCTAAAATATATTTAAAAAATACGATACAATAAGTAAATGGTTGTATCTAATATCTATCTTAGGAAATACATTTATGCTGTATAAATACTTTTATTAAAAATCATATAAAATAACTATCCGGTCCCAAAAAGTCTCTATTTTTTTTAATGAAGATCGTACTAGTCTAAACCATTTTCTTAAATAAGACTAAACTGATTCTATCCTTATAAGTATTGTTCTTTTTTAAAAGACCGTTCCGGTCATTTTGCTCATCTCTACTTATGATTGAGACATAAAGGATTCATTTCAAATAAGTTTCACATAGTAATTACGGAGTACAAATGAACTGTCTCGTTCAATGCATTTACCTATTGCTTATAACTAAAATAGACATATCTGGCATTCAAAAAAATTAGACATATCTAAAACTTCTTAGCTTGAGTGATGAGAAGTTCACTTCCAAGATTATTGAAAGTTTACCTAGGTTTGAGTCTGAGGAGAGGTGGTATCATTAGCGCATTCTGCGTCATTAAGCTGAGAAAATTTGAAAATATACTACGTTGTGATCGAGTCAATGACACTAAAAAATTTACATGCTAAGTTACCCATTTAAAGAACCTACCACAATCTTTTAATAAGGTTCCATAGGACTAGGATTGCACCGAACAACACATTCCTATATAGCGCCTTAGTAATTTTTGGAACATTAGATTTTCCAACTTGTATTGAATTAATCCTAAATCTTTAAAACATCACATCAACAACTTTAAGACTCGTCCCTTAAAGTGTCTTAGTTGAGATTGAGGAATATAATAGTCATCATATTCTGTCTGATTATCTTGATTTATATTTGAATTTTTTAATCCTCTATAAGACATGGAGTATCTAACTTTGTAAAGTATGGAGTATCACAAGTCACAACTACTCCTTTGTCCATGTGTGTTGTTCAAATAAAAAAATGTACTCCCCCCGTCCCATTTTATAACGTCTGTTTCGGTTTACGATGTCTGACTGAAGTTATTTTCAAATTATTTTATATGACAAATGATATAAAATTAGAAAATAAAAGTTACATATCAAAATACTAAATCAAAAAATCTACAAAACTAGTAGTGACAACAATATTTTATTTTATCAATTTATTAACAAAAATAGAGAAAAAAAATGAATAAAGTTTGACCCTGTGAATAGAGTTTGACCTAGTAATAAAATTTGTTAACAATATTTTATTTTATCAATATTTTATTTTACATAATACAGAACACATCAAAAGAGAATTCTTATTCGTAAATGTAAGTTAAAATTATGGAGAATAAACAAAGCAAAACAAAAATGAAAAAAAATGGCCTTATTGAAACAAAGTATGTGGTTTTCAAATGTGGTCTTTAAAATGAGCTAAAATTACATTTTTCACAAATACGGAGTATAATACGAATTACTGCGGAGTGATACACAATACACATTTCAAATTGTCCAAGTGCTTTTACACAAAAAATTGAGTCATGAAAAAAAATAATACCTTATACTCTATATATGTTTAAATGTCCATATTTTCCGATTTTATCCTCCAGACACACACACACACACACAGTGATATAAACACTCCCTAATAAACACTCCACCACTATAAAAATAAATAATGCTAATATGATAAACACCACTAAAACTATAATGCTCTCAGCGGTTAATTGGTCGCAAGACAGAGCTTTCGTCCTGGGCAACCATGGTGGCAGCCATTGAAGCTCGAGAGTCAGAGCTTTTGCTGGAAATGGAAGAGGCAGCAAAAGCTTCCAGAGTCTTCATCTTGTTATTAGTAGCTTCTCCGCCAAGGTAGTTTGACAATGCCCTCTTCACTCCAAGGCCACGCCTGGGGAGCTTGTTGTTGCCACCGCCACCGCCGCCGCCCAGGAACGGCGTCACCTCCGCCCCCCTGGCTGGGCTGATCAAAGGCGGGCCCGGGGATTTGAGAGGGGTTGCTGAAGAGGAAGAAATGATGAGTTTTCTGTGCGGCACGGCTATGGAGTAGGGGGCGGCTTTCCGGCGGGGTGCTTGGCTATGTCGTCCACGTGGATGAGATCGTCAATGCGCGCCAATATGTTGAAAGCCACACTCTCCAACACTCTTGAATAGCTCTCCAGGATTGACTTCCCCACATCCTGATCAAACATGGGAGTTTGAAAAGAAAGAAAGAAAGAAAGAAAGAAAGGAGAGAGGACCTTGTTGCAGTGAATCTTGGTGGCATCCAAGGTGGTTTGGGTGAGATTGGGAAATCTTTGTTTTAAACAAAGGAGGAGATTTTCAGCTCTCTCTGCAAGTAAATCTCTCCTGCAGTCTCCATCAACAACTAGATCTTTGACAATACCCCAAGAAGATTTGGGTGTTGAACGATTTGGATGAGTCGGAGGTCTAGTGTGGTGGTGGTGGTGGTTGTGATTTCTGCGCCAAACATGGATGGCAGCCTCGCTGTTTGCCATCTCCAGAGCCATCATCGAGGAGGACAACTTAACTCCAAAGTGACCCCACCAAGGTCTACGGCTAGAGTGCCCCCTAGATATTTGGCAAGCATCTCCATACAGACGAAGCAGAAGTTCACTAGTTGTCCCATACGCCTTCATCTAGTGTTACCCTTGGTTGAGTTTAGAAACAACACCTAGATAGGCAGGACCGGGCAAACAACCTCCTCGACTCAAGAAAAAGCCCAATTAACCAGAAGATCCACTTCATAGTCAAGATAGCCCAAAGTCTTCCAGAAAAACCCCAACCAAAAGGGTCAAGAAAAACAAAGGGCGGCCTGCCAGGAGGACCGAACTGGCAAAAGTAAACATCAAACCTAGCTCAAAATGGATTGGGATTCCTCCAGAAATGATTTCAAAGCATGTGGAAGTAAAGACGGCAGCTGTGGGAGAAGCTGTCCACACGCTGCCTCAACCTCGTTTTTGTTCATTTTCCTTCAAGAAACACAATCCACTAGCTCCTGTGCGCAAATAAAATCCAAAAGGCAGCCCCCAAAATTGCTCTGTTCCAAGCTCAACTTCGAAAATATTCAAAATCAGCTCAGACCATCCAAAAAAGCAGTGCCAACCAGCTGGTTTTGTAGCAAAATCTGCACAAAGACCTTCCTTAGCTAGGAGAAACCAAGTGGGAGAGTTATGTAGAATCTCCAATCACATAACTTTCCAAACTCAGTTTCATTAGTCCATGGCAGCCCCATTTCCAGCCCCTTACTGCCCAGGGTACAACAAACCAACACGAAGCCACCCAAAACCAAAACCTCAAATTCATCAAGCTAACATCCCCTGATTCCAGCACCAGGAACCAGCACAGCAGCAGGTTATATTTCAAAAATCCATGGCTAGCACAAATAAACTTAAGCATACAGTCCACACGGGTAGCAAAATCCACGAGCAAAGTAATGTAGCCCCAACAACAAGGTCCAAAAATACAGTTAAAAACATTCATGAACATGACATCAATCAGTTGTGCAGCCAGCAACCGTGCATTCAAGGCAAAAGTTAAGATTTGTTCAATAATAGTTTCAAAGAAGCATCAAGTACTCCTAAAAAAACCAGCCAGTAACCACAAAAAGTTTGGCATAAACCAATAAGGAACATGGTTCAATTCATACAGCCAAGTTCTCGCTGTGAGCAGTGACATTGTTTCCCCAAATACCTCAAATCGTTCAATGATTCAAGTGGAATTGAAATCCATGTTCATACCTTGAATTAGCAAACAATTTTGCTCAGAATCCTAAAAGGAAGTCCTTCAATTCTGCTTGAGACTAGAGAAATCTGCGATTTTCAGTTCGTAGATGAACAGTGAAAGCTTTGCCGTTGACCTCCAAATTGCCCGATACCAGCTCAAAAAATCCCAAATGGAATTCATATGAAGTAGGCTTACATCATCCGAACCAAGGGCTCCAAAAATCAGACCTAGAAGAGCTCAGAATTAATGGAAGAGTCGAAGGGAAGAGCCAGTGAACAGTAGGGTTAAATTAGTTTTTTAATAAAAAATAAAAGTATTTTGGAAAAAGTGAAAAAAAAAATGTTTCACATCATAAAAATAGAAAGAATACGTGAGAAAGCTCACATTATAAATGTAAACTTTAAGACTATGTAAACATCACTCAATCCAAAAAATAAGAGTGTCTTAAAGATACAAGTTGAGAGTAGTAAAAATAAAAGGATTAAGCTATTTTAGGAGTATTTTAGAGATTTTAGGTAGGATAGAAGTATTTTATGGGCTGCGCAAAAAATTAAAACGGAAGTGTTTTGTAGTATGGAGGGAGTAAATATTTACCCCGTATTTACAAGCCGAGATCTTGAATGTTGTGATGGTGTGAGGTGGTGGAGTCAAGTCATGTAGAATATAAAAAGGTCTCTCTCTCTCTCTCTTCGTGAGTGAACAACAAACTTTTTGCATTTGGGTTTTGAATATCACTAAAGCAGCATATCCATGGAACTCTATTTCAACCACAGAAGTTCAATTAGTGTAACAACATAAACTGCTTACATAACAAGTACACTACTGATAAAATGGAGAGAGAACCAAGTGTGCATACATAGCATAAAATAAAACCCAACCCATACAGAGAGTGCAAACAACATAATGAAAATCCATGGCATTGGAAGTGAAAATGGCAGGAGACATAAAATTAGGTGAAGTGGTTAAGGGTCTAGGGGAAGAATGCCCCTTGAAGAAGAGAAACACGACCGTCTTCTGCCTGGAAGATGTATTGGCTCTCAATCTCAAGAGACAGGAATGTGCTCTCATGTTCTTTATAATCACTAAGACGACGACGAGCAGCAAGAGGTGCATCAGCAGAAAGAGGCATACATAGTGCTTTATCTTGCAGTGCACGAGCAGCATCACACAATTTCACAACACTAAAGATGGATACAGCAAGCACCTGAAATGGAACGCTAATTGGGGTTGATCTGGATTTGTTCATCTGATTCCTGCGCAGAGCTGGAATCGCAGGATTGTATCCAAACAATAGAGCGCACACTTTGCCATCCTCCATAGCAAACACATGGTATCCTGCTGAATATAGCCGCACAGAGAAGACATTGCCCAAATTTTGATAGCCCAAGAGACACCCATCTTTCGAGTACAGATATCCAAACAATTCCATTATATCCCTTATACCACGAGCAGAACAGGGATCGTAATCGTCCTGTTCCTGAAAGGCAAGAATGACATCTCCACCACACACAGTTGTTCCACCCGCTGGAATTATCCAAGGGTAGCCTAAATATCTGCAGAAATATTTAAGCATGTCTTCCTCTCTACCCCACAGTCTTCTCTTGGTATCATAGTGGTATACCTTATTAGAACATGTCAANCACCCATCTTTCGAGTACAGATATCCAAACAATTCCATTATATCCCTTATACCACGAGCAGAACAGGGATCGTAATCGTCCTGTTCCTGAAAGGCAAGAATGACATCTCCACCACACACAGTTGTTCCACCCGCTGGAATTATCCAAGGGTAGCCTAAATATCTGCAGAAATATTTAAGCATGTCTTCCTCTCTACCCCACAGTCTTCTCTTGGTATCATAGTGGTATACCTTATTAGAACATGTCAAGATGTACAGCTTGTGGCCCAGAACAAAATGGCCGGCCACACGATCAGGCCGATCATCACCCTCATAGTCATGGACATCGAAATCATCATGTTTATGATCATCATCATCATCATCATTAGAACTAGAGCTAGAGCTAGATTTATAACAATCAGTATAGAAAGGGGGGTCGGCCAGTACCTCGCAAATGGAATCCTCGGAAGCAGAACAAGGATCGAATACCTCAAAAGTTTTAGCCGGTTGATGATACAAGCTTCCTGTTTCGAGGACATAGATCTTTCCCTCAATTTCTGCCACGATCGGCCGCGATTTTGAACCTCTCAAAGAGAAGTTTGCTTTCTGCAAGCTATTTGCAATTGGATCGAATTCGTGAACTTCGGCCGTGCAAGAGTAGCCAGTAGTTTTTTCGCCGACCATATAGATCTTGGATCGGCTGGATTTGATAACACGCAACCCATACGGATAGTTATTTCCATATTCCAAGGAAACCGCTGCTTGTGGCGGAGGCTCTGCTGATTCTAACAAGGGATCGAAATTGTAGTTTTTCAGATCCAGGCGGAGGAGGGAGCGCGACGTGCTTACGTACAGATCCTTCATCTCGCCCATCTCTTGCAGGAGTTGCAGCCGCTACAGAAGAAGTCACGTTAGGGTTCGGGCTTCCCTTCCAGCAAATTATATGGCTTTGGCTACATCTTGGTATTTTTGTAAATTTTACAAACTTTTTTCCCAATGCCCAGAACATATGTATGATAACTATTATATACTCCCTCCGTCCCCGATTTGATTACAAATTGCGGGTTACGGAGTAAAATTTTCTACTTTCTGAAATCATTTTATTTACAAATTGGTATATCAATAAGATATAAAAATTACATATTAAAAAATTACGTCAAAAGTTCTACAAAACAAGAGGTGACAAGAATATTTTATTTTATCAAATACTTAATAAAATCGCGTAAACAAACAAAAGTTATCGAGAGGAGAGAAAAAAAAATTGTAATCCATTTAGGAACGGAGGGAGTATGACAATGAGTACCAACAAATTTGAGAACGAGTACCATATTCTTATTCAATACAAACACGAATAAACTTGGGTTTTAAATTCTCCATACTCAGAGAGTATAAATGAGTAGGAACGAATTAAATAGAGGAAGAAGTTGATGATGGTACTGCACTTTTTAATTGTGAAAAAATTGAACAATACTTTGTTTCAGAATGAACTTTTCCTTATTTGAGAATGAGTATTGTTTTTTTAAATAAACAGTACGTTATTTATTATAATTATATTAGACAAATGTTTAAAAATGAGTACTTTTTTATTTTAAAATGAGTTGTACCTTTGCCAGAATGAGTACTACGTATTTCGAAATGAATGTTTATATTTGTACGAGAATGAGTACTATTTTATTTCAAAATGAGTACTACCGGATGTACTTATTTCTAGGTACATCCGGATGTACAATATACCAACTCGTTCTGGATACTCTGATTCTGCCGATTAATTGTCAATTTGTCACCAAACAAAACGACGACGTAAGAAGTCAACTGCCAATCTATACTTTATTTAAAAATAGAGGAATGTTGTCTCAATTTTATATTATTATCCGGCCCAAACGTGAGGCACATATATAGACAATAGCAAGGCAAAAATGAAATGTCACACAGTGACATGAATTATTTCAACCAATAAAAAGTAACCCAGTCACCGTGTGGCAAATGAGTGGAGTGTCATAACATACAGTGGCAAGTCGTTGTTTTTTTCTATTTTTGCACTTTTTAATAATTTTTAATTATAAAAAATTATTTTAAAAAATTATTTTATTATTAATATATGTTTACTTCTATTAAAAAATATTTTTTTTCAAAAATTACAAATATTAATAAAAATATTAAAAAAATAAAAAATGAAAAAGTCATTCCTTGCACATGTAATGAAAAGTGGGATGGATTGGCCATGGAATAACATGATTTGAGAGGAATTTGCTGACATGGCATGCCAAGGCAAGACATTGTATTGCTATTGTGAATGCTCGAACAACACAAATAGTAGTTTAATTATTTCTCTCAATGTTTTCCTTCCATTTTAAGTATGTTTTCTTTTTTGTTTAAATGCTACGTCATTTAAGTATTTAAATTAAATTAAATTAAATAGTAGTGAACCATTAGGGAATTATAGTATGGAAATAAAATATGATACCATTTAAATATGAAAATAAAATAAAAAATTACAAATTAATAAAGTATGTGCGTGATTTGAATGGTTTATTTCAAAAAAACTACAAATTAATGATTTATTTCAAAAAAGTATTAGAAACTAAAAATATGGTACGGTAAGTAAATGATAAAATTTAAAAACAAAAATAGAATAAAAATCTACAAATTAATATTAATACTATAATTTACAAGCATAGAAACATTTTTAAACACAAAAAAATAGATGGTAAGTGTTTTAAAATAAATTAGGTAAGTGTTCTAAAATAAAATAGAAAATAAAATATATTTAAAAATGGTAAGTGTTCTAAAATAAATTAGAAAATGAATGTGGTTCGGTAAAGTATATTTGAATTCTTTTTCCTCTATAAGGTATGGAGTATCTAACTTTAAAGTATGGACTATGGAGTACTACAACTACTCCTTTGTCGATGTGTGTTGTTCAAATTTAAAAATGTACATTAGGGGTGGACACGGTACCAGTACAGTACCGTGACCGGAAACGGTACCGTCGGTTCCGGTATCGTTACCGTCGGCCGGTACGGTCCACCGGTTCCGGGAACCGGTACCGGTACCGTCCAATCCGGTACCTGTTCCGGTGCCCATTTTTCGGTACCGGCACCGCCGGTTCCGGTTCCGGTACCGTTATTAATTTTTTTTATTTTTATTTTTTATTTCATTCTTTCCTTTATCAATTTCATTTTTAGATTTTTTATTTCATCATTTCCTTTAACAATTACACATTTACAATTTTACATTTTAAAAATATAATAAAAAAACAAAAAAAAATCAAAATTAGGGGTGGCTGAAACGGTACCGGAACCGGAACCGGTACCTGTACCGGTACCAAGGGGTGGCGGTTCCGGAACCGGCGGTTCCGGAACCGGAACCGTACCGTGTCCACCCCTAATGTACATAACACAAAACACACCAAAAGAACATATGCGTGTTTCAAATGTGGTCTTAAAAATGAGCTAAAATTACTTTTTTCATAAACATAATACCAATTACGGAGTAATACACAATACACTTTCCAAATTGTTCAAGTGCTTTTACAAAAACTCAAAAAATGGAATCATGAAAAAAATCATACCTTAGGCTTATACTCTATATATGTTTAATGTCCATATTTTCCGATTTTATCCTCCATGTATGTGTGTATATATATATATATATGCATTGATTTAAATACTCCATAATAAACACTCCACCACTATATAATAATAATAATAATAATAATAATAATAATGCTAATATAATAAACACCACTAAAACTATAATGTCATCTGTTTCAAAAAAAAAAGAGTAAATTCCATAAAACGTCTTCAATTATAGGTCGTTTTACATATTTAGTCCCTACATATCAAATATTACTAATTTAGTCTCCAATGATTATATTCATTTCCACGAATGGTCCTTTGTTAATAATTCCGTTAAGAACGTGGACAAAATTGTATATTTATACTTATCTTTCTTCAATTAAGCTTCCTCCATCTTCTCATACTCTTTCCCAAACTCGTCACTGAATTTAAGCTCTTAAATCCAAAATTTAAATGATCATTCATCCAGTTAGATAAACAATTGAGATAAGAGTGATAATTTTGGTTTTTGGTTCAAAGCTAGAAACTCAGCGAAGGGTTTGGGATAGGAGTGCAAGGGAAGAAGGAAGCTTAATTGAGGAGAGAAAGGAGTGCGAATTTATAATTTTATCCACATTCTTAACGAAAATGTTAACAAAGGACCATTCGTGGAAATGAATATAATAATTGGGGACTAAATTAGTAATATTTGATATGTAGGAACTAAATATGTAAAACGACCTATAACTGGGGACCTTTTATGGAATTTACTAAAAAAACTATAATGTCATCAGCGGTTAATTGGTCGCAAGACAGAGCTTTCGTCCTGGGCAACCATGGTGGCAGCCATTGAAGCTCGAGAGTCAGAGCTTTTGCTGGAAATGGAAGAGGCAGCAAAAGCTTCCAGAGTCTTCATCTTGTTATTAGTAGCTTCTCCGCCAAGGTAGTTTGACAATGCCCTCTTCACTCCAAGGCCACGCCTGGGGAGCTTGTTGTTGCCACCGCCGCCGCCGCCGCCCAGGAACGGCGTTACCTCCGCCCCCCTGGCTGGGCTGATCAAAGGCGGGCCCGGGGATTTGAGAGGGGTTGCTGAAGAGGAAGAAATGATGAGTTTTCTGTGCGGCGCGACTAGTGGAGTAGGGGGCGGCTTTCCGGCGGGGTGCTTGGCTATGTCGTCCACGTGGATGAGATCGTCAATGCGCGCCAATATGTTGAAAGCCACACTCTCCAACACTCTTGAATAGCTCTCCAGGATTGACTTCCCCACATCCTGATCAAACATGGGAGTTGGTTAGAAATAAAAGAAAGAAAGAAAGAAAGAAATTAAAGAAAGAAAGAAAGAAAGGAGAGAGGACCTTGTTGCAGTGAATCTTGGTGGCATCCAAGGTGGTTTGGGTGAGATTGGGAAATCTTTGCTTCAAACAAAGGAGGAGATTTTGAGCTCTTTCTGCAAGTAAATCTCTCCTGAGGTCTCCATCAACCACTAGATCTTTGACAATACCCCAAGAAGATTTGGGTGTTGAACGATTTGGATGAGTGGGAGGTCTAGTGTGGTGGTGGTGGTGGTGGCGGCGGTGGTGGTTGTGGTGGTGGTGGCGCCAAACATGGATGGCAGCCTCCACGCGGTTTGCCATCTCCAGAGCCATATGCTCAGAAGTGAGGTCAATGCAATCCAGGAGACACTCCGGTGAGAAGTGATCTGATGTGATGTACCGGTAGACCACATCTCCTAAGCATGCCCTCCCATTCTATACAAACACATTCATTCAAAAACATCACCATGATGAAGTTTAGGAAATGAATTGAACCATATGGATGAAGAACAAAAATGTTAAAAGGAATATGGGTTACGTTTCCTAGCAGATACAATCAATCACAAGAAAAATCGCAGCTTGGTTAGGATGCCAAGAAAGAAACCTTTGGAAGGGAATCCAAGTAGGACTCAGGAACTTCCATTTCAGCTAGAGTTGAGCTGTTAATGGCCATTGCAGCTTTGAGGATTTGGCTGGTGCATTCGCGCTTGTGATCTAGCTGCCTCCTTGTGGAAATGGGGAGACCACCTGCAGGAACCCTTGGCACTGGCAGCCACCACTTATCTTCTTGTCGCGAGACCGCCTCCTTCACAAAGAAATTGACTGATCCACCCTTCTCCCCACCACCCAAGCCTTTGTCCACATACCAAAATTCGGTGCTTGTAAAACTCTCCACGATTTCCTGCACCATTCAATTGGATTTTTAACATCAGATAGATGTTCCCTATGGGTAATGTAATGCAAGGGGAGCCAAGAAGGTTTGATGCCTTACAATGAGCATGGTGTCAAGTTTCTTGAGAGCTGGAAGGTTTATAAATATATCTAACCTTGGCCTGCTACTCATCACCTGACAACAATATGGGTATTAAGCAAAATCTCATTTATTTGACTGCCAACAAACAATTCATCATGTCTTAATCCTGCATCTCTTTTCTACAATGTGAACTTAAGTATCAGATCATGATTTAATCCTTCAACTGTACACTATTACTCAACTTTTGTTTGGGCCTCAACTACGAAAAATTCGGACCCAATTTTGTCCTTCAACTAAATTGGTCATTCGGCTATACACCATACACATTTGATTCTGAATAAGAAGTTTTGAGCCAATTTAATTAGGACTCAATAAGATAGATAGCTACCTCAACCTTACTTCCATCAGGAAGCGTTTGCCAAGAAGGTATTAATTCAACAATATGGTCGCTAACAGAAACAATCCATTCAATCTCTCTTCGCCACATCGATATCTTTTCTGGAAGAAAGGGTTCCAGCCTCCAAAACTGTCCAAATACAGTGGCTGCAAACAAACATCTTTATATGTTACTAACACAAAAGTAGACTTATCATCACTGATTATGCAATTGACACTCCATTTTACCTTCATCAATGTTATGAGAAAACTAGTTCAGTGAAAATACCAAGCCATTCAATGACAACTTACCACAAAGATTAGTAATAGCATTTGAAATGGCTAATGCTGTTGGAACTCCCTTTCCACAACCAGACATATCTTCACCAAGCAACAATTTTGAAAATCTCTCTTTCATCATCTCCATTTCTGCTCAAGTGAAAGCAAGAAAGCATTTTAAATAAACAAAAGGTCAACAAGCAGTCTTGTATATCCAAATGCAAAATTGTGGAGATTTACAAATCAAAATTAGTACATTATATACAGATTCTTTTATACAAGAAAGAAAAAAGGGGACAACCTGTATTTTTCGAGTGAAGCTTCTTCAGCTCAGAATCATCTCCATGTTCGTTTTGATCCATCAAGCCCTGCATCTGTTTCTCTGCTCCGCCTTTCCTCGAGCACCTGGCGGACTGGGCATTCCGGATGGGCCAACCAAAAGGGGACGGCGAAGAACAGCTCTCCTTCCGTCTACTCTCATCCGAAGAGGATTCAGAGTAACTAGATCCCCTGGAACTTGAATCGATCAGTGACTCGGACATATCAGATTCCTCTCTTCTCTTGCTCATCTTCTTCCAAGCTCAACTCTCCACTTCTCAAAACTACTAGAACTTTTCGTCTCAAAATGTTAAATAAAGAAACAAATGAACACCAAAGAACAGAGATATGGAGCTAGCTGAAATGCTGGGTTTTAGCCATTCAAGGATCTTAGCTCAAAAAGATCAAAACTTTCGGTGAAATTCATAAGAAAAGAATCGCTGATGAAGAGTGGGTAGCTCGGATATTGGGAGAGTGTGCTTGCTTCTGGATGGCTTTATGTGACCTGCCAAAAATTTCAAATCCTGAGGTAACATGCCAACGTCTATATCTCTCTTTTTTTAAATAAAAAAAAATACTCCGGAGCCGTAGGGGAAAAATGAATTTGTCAACAATGGGGGAAATTATAACTTGGGAGTATAATGGTTTTACCCCTGTTTAGCTGTATAGGGAATAATGGTTCAAAACTTCAAATATTGTTTTTAAATAAGAAAACAATTTGGGAAAGTGAAACGTAGAGGTGGGCAAACATATTTGGGAGCAGTGGGCCGGAATTGAATTGCACGTTGAAATCAGATGGCATTATTCATTTCAATATTGGTTTACACCAATCTTTCAATTAGATACTCGTACAATTTAGAGAAAATTTAAAAAAAAAGTAAAGAATTTCTGTGGTGATTTTTGAACTTTATTCTTTGACCAATCTTGCGAATGATTTTATGGACGTAGGGAAGAACGAGAATTGCCTGTTGGCGCCTCTCTCAAAAGATCACATCTATTCGAGTGAATTATATTTCAAGAGGAAACACGTTCAGATGTTCTTTTGCACACGTCTGAAAATAAAAATTGAAATGAACTTTTAACACATTATCCTACCCCTTGGGCCCCGCAGGGGCGGGGCTATCGCCCTTTGAACCCCACTTCAAGGGACGCTGTCCGCGAACCCACGCTAAGGGGGGACTACTCCTTTGGAAGCCACATTAAATAATCTGTACGTTTTACATCATTGAACCTATATGATAAATATTATGATAATATATATTAAATAGTCATTCCAATTATATTAAAAGATATTAATGACAATCAATCGATTGTGGCCTCCTAAAAATTTTCTTATGAAAATGTTACATAATATTCTTTAAAAATTATGCGAAAAAAGTAACATTATGATTGGGAACACAAAATTGTATCCCAAATTATTCATAAGTTTTCTCTCATGCTACCACACTTATTTTTATCCAGGTTTCAAAAATTGAATCTTGAATAAGAAGTGTATGGTGGGAAGGTGAGTGGTGAAGAACTCGGTATACCCTAATAAAAAAATTTTTATAAAAAAATGGAGTACATGTAAAACGTATTGTGAAATGAAAAAAGGTTAGAATGCACATCCAACTCTTATTTTTATACGCGGTATATACATATCTTCATTTTGTTGCTCTAAAAGAATTTGTGTTGAGTTCGACATCATTCAAGATAAGAGTTAAAGCTTCATGGAAAATTAATATTTTAAAATAATGAATGTAGAGTTTAAGCTTCATGGAAAATTACATAAAGAATTATTCAAGACAAGACGTGTCATGCCTATTTTATATTATACACTCTACACCGATTAATTTCTTTCTCATTTTATTTTTTGGGTCGTCTCTTGTGCCGAATCACTGTTGGCTAATGAAGTTAATTTGGTTAATACTTGTGCTATCTGTGGGGAGAATGGTGAGTCGATGTCTCGTGTCTTCCTTAAATGTTGTTTTGCTACCTCAATTTTAGACAAGCTTAGAAAGAAATTTGCAACAGATGTTA
Organism: Cuscuta campestris; assembly: GCA_900332095.2. Taxonomy (NCBI): domain Eukaryota; kingdom Viridiplantae; phylum Streptophyta; class Magnoliopsida; order Solanales; family Convolvulaceae; genus Cuscuta; species Cuscuta campestris. Next base: position 939,646 of record OOIL02001679.1, read on the forward strand.
CAAATTTCCAGATTTGGTTTTGTGACCTTCGCGCGACTTCTTTGTCTATAGAGCTTGGGTCGGTGGGATGGGCAATTTGGGCGATTTGGAAGGTCTGGGATCAAGCAGTATGGGAGCATTGAGTCTCTACTCCTTCAGCGACGGTACAATGGATCCATACTTTAGCGTCGTTCTGGCAACACAGGTTCCCTGAAGTGGAGCGAAGGCATCTAATTGCTCCACCATCGTCTGGTAAGAATTGTTTTGTTGATGCTTCCTTATTTTCCCATATTCGGCTAACCGGTTTTGAGTCTGTCCTATTAAAAGATGATATTTTCAAAGTGGCTTTTTATGGTGGCCTTTTGGGTGCTCATGATCCTTTGTTGGCGGAAGCATTATCTGGGAAGCTTTATATTGGCTTAAGGGAAGGGTCTCTCTGACTTGGTCCTTTATTCTAATTGTGCCCAAGTGATAGATGCCATTCGCATGGGAGGACGATCATGCCCTTACTTTAGGTCGATCATTGAAGATTATAGAAGTATCTTAAACTCTTTATGTGCGGTGTCTATTTCTCATATTAGTCGCTCTTTTAATGTTGTCGCTCATGCATTAGCTAGGCAAATTGAACTTACTACTAGTGTTTGGGAGTCTCTCTTCTTCCTGACTTTATTGTTTCTCTTCTGTGTTGATTTAATGGATATTTTCTTAATCTTTGATTCAAACCAAAGAAATTTTTAGCGAAAAGAAACAAACAATTTCAAAAATCAAGTCATGGAAAAGAGGTGATTAATGGCCGCATTAAAAGAAGAATCCGTCTGAAATTACTACGGCGCCCTTTCTGTTGGTACCCCAACGCGGGATTTGATGGCTAAAGCGAGAGGGTCACAATCGTCACATAAAAACAACCGCCGTAGCTAAATAAAAATCAATTTCTCTGTTACAGCAAAACTGCTTTGCGGTTAGGAAGGTTGGGCCTGGGACTATATACATACATACTGTGCTTTAAGAGAGAGAAGCATAACAAACCGAAAAGCTAGAGAGAGAAAGAGCGACGATGGAAGGAGAAACGGAAGTGGAGGGCATCGATTCGAAACTGGCCGCCGTCGCCGCCGACTCAGTGGCTAATGGAGACGGCGGCGAAGCCATCGCGGCTGATGGTAGCTGTGCGATGGTGACGGACGGCGGGGGAGAGGAGAACAGCGGCGGTGGGAAAGTGAAGGGACCCTGGTCGCCGGAGGAAGACGCGGTGTTGTGCGAACTAGTGAGTAAGTTCGGGGCGAGGAATTGGACCTTGATCGCCCGTGGAATCCCTGGCCGTTCCGGGAAGTCGTGCCGTCTCCGGTGGTGCAATCAGCTCGACCCTGCTGTCAAACGAAAACCTTTTTCCGGTAAAGCTAGCGCCATTCTCGATTCAATCTCAGTTCTTTTCTTTTCTCTGATGTTGACTTGGGTCAATGGTTTTTCTGCGGATTTTATGCTTCCTGTTATCGCTTGTGCCCCAATAATTTCTGTTTGTTTTGCATAGATTGTTTATTCGTCTGATGTAATCGCTCTGTATCAGTATGTTTTTGCTTTGGTTGATTAGATTAGGGCATAAGAATCAGTAGGTGTTGACATTTGACAATGTCTTACTTGGTCTTTTATTGGGGTGGACTATACGGTTTCTTTTGCTCATATGAAGTCAATTTGAGAAGTCTAAACACTTACTGTATCTTTTCTCACTAGAAAAACCAATAGACTATCTACTTTCAATGAATGTGCATCGAAAAGCAGCAATTCGAGTCATTTTACTGCAATGGCGATGAGTTTTTTGTTATTCTTACCCAATTTAGTTTCAGCCAATGTGTGAATTGAAGCAGAAGTCTCACTGGGCAGCTGCAAAGTATGAACCTTTTGCTTCTTTTTCACACTTGTTCATGTTCTGAACCTATTCCTTAAAGTTAGTATCTAAACTCTATTATGATGTCTTGTTTAGAACACTTCATCAGTGTGAAAGATGCGGTGGCTTCGCACCCTTACAATTTATCAAGTGACTATAAGGTGTTGGTTTGTTGGTCAAGTGCCACACTTGCAATCTATTGGTATTGGGATTGATTTATCCCAGAAGCATGCGTGGAACTACAATAGATCAATAAAAAGGCACCACAGTGGCCAGTGCGCAAAGCAACTTTGCTTAGCGACTGTTGGAGATGTGTCCCACCACAAGGGTGTGATGTAGGAAAACATAACCCAACATTTTTGTAAGAGGCTACTTCTAGGATACAAACGCCTTATCTCAAGGTCTCATGGCAATGTCTCAACTGGTGGCTTAATAAATAATCTTAATGACTTTTTTGCTCTTGTTTTTTAATTTCTCAGTTTCTTTGTGGTACTAACAACACAGAAAAGAGATGCAATCAAACTAGAGAGAGATGTTGAAGGTTGTAATGTCTGGTAGAATTCTTTGGCTAATATGTGTAAATTATCTTCAAGGTAAAAAGTTATTTTATAACTCTAAGAGCATCTCCAAAGGAAATGCTAAAGAATTTGGATGCTATAATTCAAAATAGATTACGAATAGTAGAAATGCTCCAACCATAAAATGCGATATTGAGTGTTTGCTATTTTTTTGTCTCAAATGCAGAGATAATAAATAGGGGTTACTGTAGCACCAGCGTCTATAATAGAGGATAGGCTTTAATTAAGCTGTTGGGTTGGAGGTCAAGACAATGAATAGTACAAACTATATTTGCTATTTTTGGTTTTTAGCCGACACGTTGGAGATGCTCTAAGTCACCCAAGTCAGTTTGCCTTGGGTGACTGTGGTGCTCTCATAGCTATCACGGTCTGGTGTTGAACTTGAAGTCTGAAAGCTCTTGCTTGTACCATAACACCTGTAGTTAGGCTAAATGGCAGTAAAAGATGTTCAGTGCGAGGCCAACCAAAAGCCGATTTTTCTATATTCTGATGAATTGACGTGCATCAGAAATTGTCATAGGATGCAACTTTGTTGAGGCCACCACCACTATTTATGGTCACATTAGTTTAAGATTTAGTTTACATGTTTAAGGATTTTAGAAGAAAAATATTCCAGTCCTTGATCCAAGACTCACTTCATTTACAAATCATTTCTTTGCGAGTTTCTGGTTTGCATGAGCGCTTACTTCTGAGAATAAATGCCTCAGAAATCTCTTACTAGTATCATATTTTTTTCTAGGCTGTGAAAGTTCTTAGAATCTCAGTGTGTTCAATGAACCAGAAAGCAGATTGTTCATTGTTGGCTTTGTATGTGTGTGTGTGTGTGTGTGTGTGTGTGGGTGTCTGAGAGAGAGTATTAACTTGAATTTGTAACTCTTGATGTGTTCCATAATGAACCTGACAGTTGCATCATTGGCGAGTTATTTTACAGTAGCACCTGTACAAAAACTACACTTATGTTTGTATAAATGATGCCCAAAAGTATGCTTTATGCAATGCAATACATCACTTTGAAATCCTCTGTGCATCATCAAATATACAAGGGAAAACAGCCTCTATGCTACATGATAATTGTTCGCGCAATTACTCAACGTACCCAAAGGCATATGTAGTCTCTCTGTATCTTGTGAGTGACTTGTATGGTTCTATTATGACTCCTCAAATTGTTTCTGAGCAGTCATTTATTCCACTTGACTAATTATGCGGACACTACACATTACTCCCTTTTACCCTATGTTAGTTGACACATACAGGGAATGATACATAAATGTTAGTCGATACAATGAAATAAAATTCTCTAATTGATTACGCTATAACATGTCTATCTGCAGATGAAGAAGACCAGATTATAATTTCAGCCCATGCAATTCATGGAAACAAATGGGCAGCCATTGCAAAAATGCTCCCTGGCAGAACAGACAATGCCATCAAGAACCACTGGAACTCTACCCTGAGGCGCCGGTTTGCAGCAACAAATCATTCCACATTACAATGTGGCAACGTGCTCGACGACCCGAGCAGTACGGACAGGATTGGGGCATCCTCTGAAGAAACCAAATCATGCGGGTATAATAATAATATGAATGCATTCAACAAATCCCCAGAAGGTGCGCCTGGCGATTGCAGCCCAGAGGAGACCACTCTCCCCCCTGTGTTCCGCCCCATTCCAAAGATCGGCGCTTTCAATGTTTACAACCTGTCCCCTGCCCCGCGGGCCCCGCACGTCCACCCGTCCACCCCCGACCCGCACGTTCTGGTGAACGCGTGTCGTGAGGTCGTGATCCCTTCGCACTGCGGCCTCGGCTGTTGTGGGCCCCCCGGGAACGGTCCCACTCCGGGTTCGCTGTTGGGTCCCGAGTTTATCGAGTATGAGGAGCTCCCTCCTGTTTCTAGCCACGAGCTGGCTGAGATAACCAAAGATTTGAACAATGTGGCGTGGATCAGAAGCAGCCTCGACAATCCTCATACCGGAAGAGCAAACGTTCCGGAACATTCCGCGAAAAACGACCCTCTTAGCTCCCAAGGAGGTGGAGGTGGAGGAGGAGGAGGAAGAAACCAGCTAACAGTGTCAACCCCATACACAATGCTTCAGTTTGCAACCTGAGATGTTTTTCATTTTTACTTCTCTTTTTCTTGGAGAGGATTGGAGCAGAATTTTGTGATGTGTATTTACATCTAATATAACATTTTATACGTATGTCCATCCATATTATGGTTACTCCAAAATGTAACTTTCTAATGGGAATATTTAAGTTCAAGCAGAAGAATTCCACCTGTTGGCTGCTGGTTTTCATTGGGGTATAACGGTCAACGGATTGACCAAGACATGAATGATTCCATATGTGGGAGAACTGAGAAGTAGTAACTAAATTTACCCCTATAAAATGCAGAGATATTTTCGTGATTAGATCCTAATTGATTCTATCCACATATATCTCCTAACTCATTTTTCTCAACAAAAAGCTTCTGAAGTGGAAACTTGGCTAGGGAATGTGAACCAAATCTATGAGAATTTAGTATTTATTAAGGTGTTTATAGATAGATGTCTAAACAGTCTACTTTATAAAGAGTGGACTAAATTCATTATGATTTTTTAGTACTACTAACTCTATTATAATGGACTAAGGGGCTGTTTGTTTCAGCCTCTTAATGGTTCAGATGTCTGAATGGTTCAGCACTTAATGGTTCAGACTGTTTGTTTCAGCCTCTTAATGGTTTAGATGTCTGAATGGTTAAGAGATTTGCCTCTGAATGGTTAAGTATTATACAGAGTCTGAATGGTTAAGACCTCTTATCTGAATTGATCAGACATTTGTCTCTAAATAGTTAAGCAATATACTAGCTCTTAATGGTTCAGACCTCTTACTGGTTCAGCACTTAATGGTTCAGACCTCTTACTGGTTCAGCACTTACCGATTCAGAAGTTGCCAAATAGCCCCTAACTAGATGTTATAAGTACCATACTACTATAATGTCACACAAATTATTTAAACAAAATCTGAAAAAACGTCGTTGGTTATTTAGCTCTTTAAGCAATGAAATACTACGTAATTAATATGCGCTTTCATCACAAAGGAGAAGTTGAGACTTGTGAGACTTTTATTTGGATTATACCTTAATGTTTGTGTTTTTTACGGTAACGAGTAAATAATACTCTCTCTCTCCATCATAGATCTTCTCAATAACTCTTTTTCTTTGTCCACGATAGATCTTCTCATTTCATTTTTTAACAAAGAAAATACCATAACTACCCACACTTACTTTATTTATTACACCTCACCCACCTCATTTAATACAGTCCACCCATTTTTCATTAAGGGTATTGATGGTGTAAATTACCACGCAAACACTAAGTAAAAGTAGTCGGAAGGGCTGTAGGTGGAAACACTTGTAACCCGGTTTGTTATTAATAATGCTAGGACTATTACAAAGTATAAGCCGTGTAGGTTAATCAAAACATACCTCACAAATGAGGATTTTAGGGGTATTTATAACATAATTAAGCACGTCAAGCACGTCTCTGGTTATCCAACCGGTCATTTGTCTGACCGGCCGCATAAGAGCACTTGGCGAACGTTTCTAATGCTGTAAGCATCGAGCCCAACTAGCCTACCGGCCTTACAACCCGGTCTGCGAAGGATGCGCTCCGTTACTTCAACCACCACCCAGCCGGACGAACCGACCGGGTGGTATCCATGGGTTATTACCCATCAAGGAGTCCTCCGATTCCCGGTCCTGTGGGGACCATCAGGAGCGGGAAGCACATGCGATTATATTTCGGAATTCGAACTGCCCAGTCGCTTTTTGGCGGGAAAACGGCCTCGGAAAACCAGCGCCCAAACCAAGATATTTGAAATTTGAAATTTGATTTTTGAATTTTTGAAAACCGGGCGTCCAAGGCGGGAGAATCTTCTCGAAATCGGGTACAGAGCCGCCGATTTAAGGTGCCGTTTCGTCTCCCCGAGAGGTTATGATGACGAATCATTTCAGCTGTCACGTGTCATTCCTTCATTCGCCCGTCTGGGCGGCATCTCCCCTATATAAAGCGTCGTTCTCCTTGGAATTTCCTCACTTGCAAATCTCCGATTCAAAAAACTGCCCGGCTTCCTCTGCTATTTCCGAGTCCTCCGAGTCATCTAACCGTTTCCAAGTAAGTCTTTCTTACCCTCTCTGAGTCATGTCAGACCGTGAAGATAGCCAGAACCCGTCCGTTCATTCCTATGGTTCTGGTGGCCGGTCTCCAACATCTGGTTCCTCTTCTTCTTCTTCATCCTCTGATTCCGAGCGCCCGGCTACTTCTCCACAAAAGAAGCCGGTTGACGCTTCCACTTGCGCTCCTTCTTCTTCCGCGGCGCAAGTGGTCTCGGTTGCCCAGACCGGGGACGAGGGCTTCGTCTAGCTAGACGACCGGAAGCTCCAAGAGCAGCCGTCGTTTATGCAGAAGCCCCAAGTCCACGAGCTGCGTAATCTGATGCCTGATGGATATCAATTAACATACCGGGCAACATGGAAGAGCATTATTCCTCTCCATACCGGTACGTCGATTGGTATCCATTACCATTCAATCAAAGACTTGGGTGAATTCTCAATTCACCCATTCAAAGTCCTTTTCCTTGAGACCTACGGGATCATGCCCGGGCAATTGGCCCCAAATGGTCACCGTTTGCTGGGCAGCTTCATCAACGTCTGCCGATTTCTCCGTATTCCTCTCTCCCTTCGTCTCTTCGATCACATATTCGATGTCCGGCCCGGATCCAAAGAAACTCTTGGATTCGTGGTGGTGTCTTCCCATCAAGGCCGGGCATTCCTTTGTGGCCTTCCACCTTCTAACAAGAGGTGGAAGGACAAATACGTGTCCATCAAGTTCCCCTCGACTTCTTTCCCTTTCACCCAAAATGTCTGGGGGAAGAGTATGAGGCGTCAGGTCAAACCCGCGGAGGCTGATGACCTGGCTGCTTGGGAAGCTACTCTCCGGGCCGGGGACGCCTCCACCCGCAGTCAGTACCACGTTGGGAAGTGGAGCGTTTATCCCGGCCGGGAGACCGACCCCGAGCCGGAGATTGTTCCGCCCGGGACGATCCCCGAAGCCATCCCCATTATCCGGGCGATGGGATCCAAAGCTCCGACCACGACCACCGCCGGTCCTTCACGCCCGGCGAAGAAGAAGAAGGAAAAAGGTCAATCACCGTCCTCATCATTATTTTTTAAATTTATTCATAACTCCTTTCTTCTAACCGGTTTCTTTTCTGTTTCAGTGGTGAAATTCCAATCCAAATTCGCCGTGCCGGAGATAGTGGTTGAGGAGCCCTCCACCGCTCAGCCACTAAACCCTCCACCCAGCCAGCCTCTCTTCTTGGAGGAGCAACCAACCCAGTCCCATCAGGGAACTAATCAGCCCCTCCACTCAGAGGATCTCTTCATCAATGTAGATACTCTCGAGTTCGACAACCTAATGGGGGAGGCCGGGCACACTTCCCAGGCTGGGAGGGTAGGCCAGCCCAACGAAGAGGGCGATGCCGAGGAAGAGGCCGCTGAGGCGTCTCTTCAACGGAAAAGGCGGAGGACCGAAGAGGTCGACCAGCCAGCTCACCAGGGGCCCCAGTCCTCCGACGCTGGCAAAGGACCCATAGTGACCCAGTCTCCACTTCTGATGAGCCGGTCGAACGAGGAGCTTTTCCAAGCTTTTCGTGCCGACCTGTCTGAGGTAACCCCCCTTTCCTTATTGTTCTTGTTTGTTTTGTTTTTTTTTGTTGTCTGAAAAACTTTCCATGTCTTTAAAGCAGGTTGGCCGGATCGGGGAGGAATACTTCGCCCGGCTGGTGAAGTCGGCGGATGAGGAGAAGGCCCGGATGGAGGCCATGATGGTCTAATGCCGGAAGGATGCTCAGGCCGCCCGTGCACATGCGGAGAAGACGGAGGCGAAGTGACTGGAGCACTGCGCGGTCTACCGTCAGCTCTATGCCAAGCACGACGGTCTCCTCAAGGCCGCAAAAGAGGCCGATGAGCAGGCCCAGGCCAGGATCCAGCAGCTGGAGGCCGAGGTCGCCCGGGCTGCCGAAGAGAACCAGAGGCTAGGGAATGAAAACGCCCGGTCTGCTGAGGAGATCGCCCGGCTGGGGGACGAGCTGCAGAAGGAGCAGTCGGAGCGTGCCGCCCTTGCCGCTGCCTGGGCTACTCAGGCGCCGGAAGAGTTCGCTGCCAAGGCCCTTCCAGACCGGGAGACAGCCATCCGCTTCTTCCAGGGTTTATATAAGCATCCTGTATCGGCCGGCCTGGTAGACGAGATTGGGACCTATGGGTATGAAAGCGGCCAGTGCTCAGAGCGGAAGGCCCTCTATGGCATCCTTGCGCAAAGGGTTCAAAACTTTCAACCCAAGCTCCTATCTCTGCCCGAGCTCCATGGCGAGGCGCCTGAACCTCCTTTCTCGGGCATCTGATCCATCCGGCCTTCTTCTTTCTTTTTTTTTAATGTAATGTTCAGCCTCCGGGCACTTTTGTAAGACTGAAATATTAATGAAAATTTTTTTTTTCTACATCATGTGTTGAGTACCCTTTTTTTTCTCATTAATTCTTCCAACTTGGATTCTTCAACCGTTTAGATTAGTAGATAACAGCCCGGCTGTAACTACCCGGCTCAGAATACAATTCTATCCGAGCCATTTCGAAAGACTGGATAATCAGCCGGGAAGACTCTAAGTTTTATTAATTTCCTCCCGGTTTTGTCTTTACCTTCCATGGCGTACTGACTTATCCTTTGCGAAAGGATAAGCACTTGCCCGGGTTCTCGCAGGGTCAATCTGTTTACAGAATGGCCTAATGCCCCGTATAGATAGGCAAACCTCAAATTTTTCTTGCAAACATCTGGCTTAAACTGGCCGGGATGCTCTCCCACTAGTAAAGCCAAATTGTTTTTTAACTCCCGTGTCAGTACGGATGAGGTCTTAGACCGGTCAGACCGGTTCTTTTTTTTTTTTTTGGCGATGTCCAATTCGATTGGACACCTAACCGGGTAGATCGGTACACGACGGATGACCGGTTAATATATATACGAGAACAATCCTTCTGAAAAGAACGAACTTTTATTAATGGCTGGGAACTCATTACACTTTTATCTATAAAATTTACGTAAGTGGTGAGAGTTCCAATGTCGCTCGACCCGGCCGCCTTCCATAGTCTCTAACTGGTAAGTGCCCGGTCTGACAATTGCTTTTATGCGATAGGGCCCTTCCCATTTTCGTACTAGCTTGCCCCTCTCATTAGGCTTACTAGAATACCTTCTGCGCAAGACTTCGTCATGTACTTGGAAGTACCGCGGCCCTACCCAGTTATCATGATACCGTTTTACTGACTGCTGGTAGCCGGCCATTTTGACAGCTGCTATGGTCCTTCGTTCCTCTACTAGATTTAGCTCAGCTAGGTGTTCAGTTTCATTCAGACCGGGCTGATAGACGGTTTCTCTGAATGTTGGAATTTCTGCCTCCACTGGTAACCGGGCTTCGCATCCGTAGGTTAGCACGAAAGGAGTCTCTCCAGTTGCTCTTCTTGAGGTCACTCTGTGTGCCCAGACCGTGTGAAACAAGGCTTCTAACCACTTGTGTCCTTCTTCACCTAGCCTCTTTTTTAGACCGTCCACAATTGTTCAGTTAGCGTTTTCCACTTGGCCATTTCCCTGTGGATATGCGACCGAGGCCTTGCTGTGCTTGACCCCGAAGCTAGCAAGGTATGCCGTAAACCGGGGATTGCGAAATTGGGGGCCATTGTCGGTGACGATGATTTTTGGGGAACCAAACCGGGTAATGATGTTTTTCCAAATAAATTTCTCACATTGCCGTACGGTTATGGTGGCCATCGCCTCAGCTTCAATCCATTTGGTGAAGTAATCAATAGCCACCATAACGAACTTCTTTCCGCCTTGGGCAACCGGGAAGGCTCCAATAATGTCAATCCCCCATCGGGCAAAGGGTATAACATTAGAGGTTGGTTGGTAGTAAGTGGCCGGTCTGCCGGGATGTTTGTAAAAAACCTGGCACGTCCTACATTTCTGGACATACCTCTCATAATCCCCAACAATGGTCGGCCAGTAGTAGCCTAGTAGGATTATCCTTTGAGCTAATGTGCGAGACATTTGATGGGCTGCACAAACTCCCTCATGTACCTCGGCAATTACCCGCTCAGCCTCCGGGTTGGTAAGGCAACGCAAGAGTGGTCCGCCAATTGCTCGTTTGTATAAGTGGCCGTCGATCACCTGGAAACGTGGAGCTCGTAGGACTACTTTCCTGGCTCGTTCCTCGTCATCAGGCTTCTGACCGGTCTCCAAATACTCCATGAGCTCGTACCTCCAATCATCATCTGCCTCGATTATCCCGGATGATGAAGTCTGACCCGGTTGGATGGCTGCAACCTCAAACCGGTCTGTACTTGGCACGTCTAGTATCTCAATTTTCGCCAATTTGGACACATGCTCCGGGCAAGCTTGCGTTAATTTCGAAAGCATGTCTGCATCAGCATTCTCCGACCGGGGTATCCTAGTCAGACGAAACTCTTCTAATTCCCTTAGAAGCGCTCGGACCAAGTCGCCGTACCGGGCCAGGCGATCCTCTTTCACTTCCATCTCACCATTGACCTGTCCAACCACTAGGCTTGAGTCGGAACGGATCTTCATCCTTTTTATTCCAAGCGCCCGGGCTATTCTGAGACCACCGGCTAAAGCTTCATACTCCGCCTCATTGTTGGTGAGTTTGAAGTTGAAGATCAGGGCATGGTAGATCTTGAATCCTTCCGGGGTAGTGAAGACCACGCCGGCTCCGCATCCTTTCGGTCCAGAGGCCCCATCAACGGCCATATCCCACCACGGTTCGACCGTATGGGAAGGTCCGGCTTCGGGCTCCAGACTGGTCAGTTCAACGAGGAAGTCAGCCAAGGCTTGACCCTTAATTGCAGTCCTCGGTTTATATTCTATTTTGAACTGGGTGAGCATCATTGCCCACTTGATTAATCTTCCCGAGGAGGTCGAATTCCGGAGGACCGGTCCAAGTGGCTGATCGGTCAATACTTCCACGGTGTGAGCTTGGAAGTATGCGGTCAGTTTTTTGGCCGTTATAAAAAGTGCGTATGCCGTTTTTTCAATGGCAGTGTACTGGCTCTCAGCCCCATTTAGTGCTTTACTCACATAGTAAATAGGCCTCTGGCCGTCTTCATTTCTTATCAAAACGGAACTTACAGCATTTTGGGAAATTCCCAGATACAAGTACAAAGTCTCACCCGGTTTGGGCTTTGACAACACAATATCAGAGACTAAGTACTCCTTCAGCTGCTGGAAAGCTTCCTCACACTCCCGGTCCCACTCGAACGTGTTGGCCTTCTTTAGCACCTTGAAGAAAGGCAGAGCCTTCTCGGCAGACCGGGAGAGAAAACGACTCAAGGCTGCCAACCGCCCGGTGAGTCGTTGTACGTCTTTCAACGAACTGGGCGACCTCATTTCAGTTATGGCCTTGATCTTCTCCGGATTAGGCTCAATTCCACGCTTGGTCACCATGAACCCCAGAAACTTACCGGTCTTTACAGCAAAGACGCATTTCTTGGGGTTGAGACGCAAGTTGTACTTAGCCATAATCTCGAAGCAAAGCCTCATGTCGGCCGGGTGGTTCTCCGCGCCCGGGCTCTTGATCAGCATGTCATCCACATAGGCCTCCATGGACTTACC
>OOIL02001679.1:951889-965673 GCA_900332095.2 Cuscuta campestris
CCACGCTTGGTCACCATGAACCCCAGAAACTTACCGGTCTTTACAGCAAAGACGCATTTCTTGGGGTTGAGACGCAAGTTGTACTTAGCCATAATCTCGAAGCAAAGCCTCATGTCGGCCGGGTGGTTCTCCGCGCCCGGGCTCTTGATCAGCATGTCATCCACATAGGCCTCCATGGACTTACCGAGGAGTGGCTTAAAAAGCCGGTTGACCATCCTCTGGTAAGTGGCGCCCGAGTTCTTCAGTCCAAAGGCCATTACCCGGTAGCAATAAGTACCTTCAGGTGTTAAGAATGAAGTCTTCTCCTCGTCCTCCTCGGCCATGAAGATCTGGTGATAGCCTTTGAACGCATCCATGAAGCTCAGCAATTCACACCCGGCCGTCTCATCGACCATCTGATCGGGACTGGGCAGCGGGTATGAATCCATGGGGCATGCCTTGTTTAGGTCAGTGTAGTCCACGCACATGCGCCAGGTATCGCCCTTTGGAGCCAAGACTACGTTTGCTAGCCAGGCCGAGTATTGCACTTCTCTTATGTGCCCGACCGCCAACAAATCTTTCACCTCTTTTTTCACAAAGTCCCTCCGGACGTTTGCCAAGTGCCACTTCTTTTGTTTCACTGGCCGGCTCCCTTCCATTATAGCCAAACGATGGCATATAACAGAGCGGTCAATGCCCGGCATGTCTGCCACACTCCAAGCGAAAATATCTGCATATTCCCGAAGGACTGAGATGATTTCATCTCGAAGCCCTCCGGGCAGATCTCTGCCAATCTTCACCATTCTTTCCGGGAAGGTTTCCCGGAGAACAATCTGCTCAGTTTCATCGCCCGGCTCCAGTTTTGACCGGTCTTCTTCTTGGGAGACCAAGGTGATTCCTTCGAATGCCCTTGTCATTTTCTTTATAGCTTCCAGATAGCAATGCCGGGCCTTCTTTTGATCACCTCTGACTTGCCCTATACCGCCTGGGGTATAGAACTTCATACAGAGGTGGGCCAGAGAGATTACCCCGCGGGCCTTGTTTATACCAGGTCGGCCTAAGATAGCATTGTGAACACATTTGATGTTCACAACTACAAACCTCATCTGCTTTTGGACGACCTGGTCGCCTGTGCCCAGCTCACAAGTTAGAAGGATTGACCCTTCAGCTTCGACTGAGTCCCCGGTAAACCCAGACAGGGGAGTCTTTAAGGGCTCAAGCCGTGTTCGACACAACTTGAGCTTTTCAAATGCATCCAGGTACAAAACGTTAACACTGCTGCCCGTGTCAACAAGTACCCGGGAGACATCGACTCCACCCATGTCCATGGTTATCACCAGGGGGTCGTTGTGATCTTCTCCGGTGGCGGGAAGGTCCCGGTCAGTGAAAGTGATCGGTTCCCGTCTTGCTTGTTTTGACCGGGGATTGAGAGCTACTGTCCCCACGTAGAGTTCTCTTCCCCACTTTTTCCTTTGGGAAGCTGAATCCCCTCCTTCTGGTCCACCGTAAATGACCTGTAAATGCTCTTTGCCGGCTGCTTTTTTCTTCTTGTTCTGTTCGGCCGGCTGTCCCTCAGGCCTGACCCATTGGTTTTTCTTTTGTTTGGCCTGAGCCAGGTACTCAGGATCAATCTCCCCGGCCTCGATCATCTGCTTTATTACTCCTTTCACACTGTTGCACTCTGCAGTGTTATGGGAGTCAGTTTTGTGAAAGGAGCAATACTTCTCCGTCCACTGTTTCTCGCCGGTTGGTTTCTTCTCTGTCTTGACCGGCTTTACCTCCATGACTTCTGCTTTTGCCTTACCAGGCAATGTGATCTCCTTTTTCAAGGAAATTTTTCCCCTTGAATGGCCCTGCTCGGCCTCCCTCTTGGATGACACCTGGGCTTCTGCGTCAGCATAGTCCCAGGCCGTGTTATAGGCCTCTTGGTAGGACTGGGGAGGCCTCCTGCAGAATTCCTTGTATAGTTCTCCGGATCAGAGCCCGGACACAAGGAGGGACATGGCTGTTTTGTCGTCCATCTCCTCCACCTTGTCAACTTCATCCTTCCACCGGGTGAGGAATTTCGTCAGATCCTCGTGCTCCCTCTGCTCGGCCGTACTCAAGTAGGTGAACTTTTTCCTTTTGGTACAGTTTTCCTTAAACTTTTCTTGAAACACCTCAGCCAGCTCATCGAACGAATCGATCTCGCCGGCTGGTAAGTTATGAAACCACTTAGCGGCGCGGCCGCGGAGGGTTTGAAAGAAAAGCAGGCATTTTTCATCCCCGGAGAGACCCATCATCCGCCCACTTTGATGGAGGGTTTTGACGTGAATTTCCGGGTCCTCCTTCCCGGTGAACTTCGGGACTTCAAGCTTCGCCTTCTTTGGGAACGGGGTCTCATGAACCCGGTCTGTGAACGGAGATTCGTTCAGCAGGATTTTCTTCTTCTCCTCCCGGTCTACCCGGCGCTGTAGTTTTTCCAGACGTGCCTCGACCCGGCCCACACGATCCCGAGGTTGTTCAACATGAGAACGGGTCGTGTGCCTGGGGTGGCTTTCGGCTTCCTCCTCCCGCGGCGCCCGGCTGTGCTGGGGCTCATCGCGTGGGGGTGGTTCCGTTCGCCTGGTCTGACCAGGTCGTCCGGCTCCTCGAGCTGGGATGGTTTCAACCCCCAGCCGTTCTTTTGCTGATCGGTTCTGATTTCGGCCATCATGGCCAAGTCTCTGAAAGGCCGATCTCCTTGATCCTTCTGGCTGGACAGCCTTTCCCTTCTGTTTTTTGAGTGCCTGGGGGAGGTCCCAGTCCTCGTCTTTGCTGTGGACTGAACGCACATCCCCGTCCGAGGTCACCTTTGTCTGTGACCTACGGGACCGGCTTCTTCTAGAGCGGGATGGACCGACTTTATCCATCTCCCCGATCAGGTTTGTCGGGACAATCGGGCGAATGACGTTAGTTTGAGGCGAAGACTGTGGATACAATCCCGGATTAAAAGGCAAAAATCCCCCTGGCTGTTGAAACATGGACATGAAATGTCCAAAATTTTGAAGAGCCTGGCTGTACATTGGATCCAGGGGCCCGGGGAAATTTGGAGGAAAAACGGGAACAGGGTTTACGGGGGAAGTGAATGGGATAGGTTGTGGAATGGTGATGATGGGGGTAGGAGTCTGGGTTATTTGCTGGGTACTACCTCCCGGGAACGAAGTGACGTTCTCAGCGGGGGTAGATATTTGTGAGATTACGGTTTCCTGGTTACTGGCCATGACTTTTGGTAATATGTCCCACGGATGGCGCCAATTTGATGGTGTAAATTACCACGCAAACACTAAGTAAAAGTAGTCGGAAGGGCTGTAGGTGGAAACACCTGTAACCCGGTTTGTTATTAATAATGCTAGGACTATTACAAAGTACAAGCCGTGTAGGTTAATCAAAACATACCTCACAAATGAGGATTTTAGGGGTATTTATAACATAATTAAGCACGTCAAGCACGTCTCTGGTTATCCAACCGGTCATTTGTCTGACCGGCCGCATAAGAGCACTTGGCGAACGTTTCTAATGCTGTAAGCATCGAGCCCAACTAGCCTACCGGCCTTACAACCCGGTCTGCGAAGGATGCGCTCCGTTACTTCAACCACCACCCAGCCGGACGAACCGACCGGGTGGTATCCATGGGTTATTACCCATCAGGTATTATGGTAAACTTTCACTTTTTTTTACCTCTCTTTAAAAACCACCAAAAGTCAAAATGAGAACATCTTAGGCGGACAGAGGGAGTATTAAAAAGAATAATGTACAAATACAATGGGCATACTCGCGAACAAGGGGTAGACACTCCCCATAAGACAAACCAAAGAGGAACATAGGCACGCAGGCCCAAACAGAATCAAAGGCACGCAGGCCCAATCAGAGTCAAAGGCACGCAAGCCCTGGTAGAACTACACCAAAAGTGGACAAATCAAACTAAAAGTCAATGCAAAATATGGCCAAAGACGCCCAAGAATTGTATAAACCATAACTTTAATGTTTGTGTTTTTTAATTTGCTTGGTAGGTGTTATTGATTTGGTATCTTCACTCTTCTTTGGACAACAGTTTTTTTGTCATAATAGGACAACTCCAATTGTGACATTTATGATATTTCGATCGGAAAAATGATAGTTCATATTCTCTTAATCTTCATAAGGGGTTGAGGTGGGGCAATGGGGGTTGGGTGAGGGGTTTATTGAGGATTACGGAACATGATTTATCAATTTTACTCTTGTTTTCTGGGTCCGTCACTGGACTAGACTAAAAACTTACACCCCGTACTTGATATGTAATTTTAAAGCAACACATGTAGGACTTTATGGTAAAACTTACTCTGCATAAATCTATTCTTTTTAATATAAATATATTTAACGAAAAATATTATGAATTATAAAAACATAACTGTACCGGAAGTAAAAAAATCAATATGATTAGCTGAGAAATCTCAACTGATCGAGAAAATACAAACTTCCAATTGTCACACATATACGATTAAATAATTCTATTATTTATTTTACAGAAATAATTTAGTTAACCACAAATTAATTATAATTTAAACTAACTAGATATATTTTCTCAATTTATTGAAGCTACCAAGAATTGTCCGCTTCACTTAGAAGTTGAAATTGTGACTCGCCTTCACACTCTATAAAACTGGAAATATGTACTCCCATTTAGAAAAGTCACGTTGAAGCCATTTAAATTTAAGATCAGAAAGTCTATTTGGAAATCATTAATTGTAATGTAAAAGACTGACATGAAAAAATGTCGTCATCAGTCGTATTATGTATTGATTTTGGTATGAACATGCATCATTAAAAGTTCAAATAAAGTAGGAAATCGTTCAAAATTATTTAGGATTATGCTTTTTGTACCCTAAGGTTTGTACCCTAATTTGTACCCCGCAGTTTTGCATCAATACTTTGTGTTGGTGTAAAATTAATTTTTGTTAAACACACCAACATTTGTGTCCGTGTGAATATTTATTAACGCACCAACACTTGTGTCGGTGTAAACCATCGAAATATTTGTGCAAACCTGTGGTGTACAAATGGGGTATATTTTTTGGTGTAAGTGTAGCATGGTCCAATTATTTATTCCCTAATATGGAGTATTGTACTGGGTCGCGATACTATAAGAAAAATGTTAGAGTCACAAATACTTTGATCACAAAATATATAAACTTATTATTTGTGTATTTAAATGTTTACTTTTTAATTATTTAATATCATTTTATTCACATGGTGAGATGCACAAAATGACAAGTTTATGTATTTTGTAACCGAAGTGTTTGTGAATTTAGCATTTTTCATATTATAAAATAAATAATTAATGCACTGAGTTAAATATATTTGGCATTTATTGTTATATACGGAGTATAATGTAGGCTGCAATATAATGTCCAGATTCATGATTTGGTTTTACATTAGATATACGGAGTATTAGAAAAATATATACATGCTCTTAAAATCAAATATATAATCTCTTCAAATATCGTAAAATCAAACCAAATCAACTGGATTTGAAAAGTTTTGAACCAGCGGGTAAATGGAGTACGCTGTACGTACGTCTAGCTCCCATTTAATTGGAAATAGGGATGGCAATTCAACACGAACCCGAGCTTAACCGACCTGATCGACTACTAAAATATCTGAACCCGAACCAAAAATAAAATAATCCGAATCCGACCCGAAATTTTTTACTCGAACCCGACATCGGGTCAGGTCGGGTGTGGATTTATAATTTTGCTCGACCCGACTCGAACCCGCACCCGACCCGACTAAAACCCGAATATTTTATTACATAAAAGTCTATCTATGGATATAATGAGCACTCCGTATAATCTCTTGACAAAGTGATACTATATCAAATATGCCTTTTATAATCATTTTTATAATCCCTTAATAAAAAAGGAGACATAAAAAAAGAAAAACAAAAAAATTAGATTTACTCTTTTCAAAATTATTGGGGTACGTCGAATTGATTATTGGTTAAAAGTCGGGTTCGGGTCGGGTTCGGGTTTCGGGTTGAAATGTCGGGTTCGGGTCGGGTCGGATTTTTGGCTTTGAAGGTCGGGTTTCAGGTCGGGTTCGGGTTTCAGTTTTAAAAGTCGGGTCGGGTTCGGGTATAGTACTATCCAACCCGACCCGTTGTCATCCCTAATTGGAAATCTAAACGATGTGACTGTCGGTAAGTTGTTGAAATCTAAACGAAATTTTATTGTTTAAACTCGGTAAATAATGGAGTCGATCTCCCAGTTATTAAAATCTAACTTAAAAAATTAAACTAATGGTCTTTCAACTTTTAAAAGTGTTGCATGAATGATTCTGGAACCCTCTTTTAAATTAGCCCGCTCGAACCCGATAGAACCGACTACAAATCACAGACTTGGATCCTACATTCTTTTTTTATCATCAAATAACATTGAGGAGAGTGAGATTTGAACTCATGACACTCGCACAAAAAATTACAAGATTCTAACCACTTACGCTACTAAATACCTCGTTTTAAAGACTTGCAAAATAGAATACAGTCTCTGTCATATATGAGTTGTATAAATTTTTAAAGAAATTCTAAGACCATATTCTTTTTGGATATCGAAAAAAATTGAAAGTAGTTGAAAAAAATTAAAAAGAGTTAGAAGGAACTGAAAATAGTTGAGAAAAGTTGGAACAAGTTGAAAGTTTAGTTTTTCAACCCAAAAGAACATAGCTTAACTACTACGTAGTATTTGTAGAAGAAAATATGTTTGTGTAGTGCACTTATTCTATAAATTTTTATAATAACTCAGAGTAAAATTATTTTTTATATTAAAATAATACTCCTAAAAAATATTGATCATCTATAAAAATCAAAAATATTGATCATCTATAAAAATCAAGAATATGCGTAAAATATTGAATAATTTGTATCTAAAAAATATTATCATCTATAAAAATCAAGAATATGCGTAATAATCATAATAAAGATAGAAAGCGTGAAAGAATATGAACAACGACATTGAAAACTAGATGAAAAAGAGAAAGAACATAAATTTAAATACTCTATACTTTTATAGTTTTATTAACTAAAAATATCTACATTAATATAGAATAAAATATTCTAAATATTATTATAGCTGACTCACTAACCCGAATAGACCAGTTCAATTGATTAACCCTTAAACTACTCTTACATTCAGGAGAATATTCTTTCTCATACTCCATCCGTCCCACTTTAGATTACAATATTTCTTTTAGTTGAAATTAAGGAAGAGTCAAATAAAATTTTTTCCCCTAAATTACCCCCCAAATCCCCCAAATAGTGTAAATAGTGGTTGGCACTTGGCAGAAAAGAAAAGGAGAGGGTAAAAGAATCAAATCACTATAAAGTTATTGATTTTATAATTCTTTTTAGAACAAAAATGTGAGGGAATATTGTAATATATTTCGGGTCGGATAGAGTATATAAACACTGAGTATTTCTCTCCATCTCGGCTGACCGTTTGAAAAAACTCCCTTACGACTTTCGTCCAGTGCATGACATGCTCCACCCAGATTCTATATCGGCAGGGGTCCCACGGATTGAATGGTTGAACATTTCAAGATGTTGAAGATTAAGGCACTCCACGTACGTACTCCTCAACTCAATATTTCCATATTTTTCGTTTGATTTGATTTTAACAATTGGTTTTATTTATTTTTCTTGAAAATCCTCTGGCTTGAAAGTTTAGCACATTAAGACGATACTCAATAAAACCATATCTTTCAAAAAATATGTAAGGCAAATTCCCTTCACCAATCACCTAAGGTCGGGTCAAAATTAACTTGTGGGATGCAATTGAAGGGGGTGGGTAGGTGTGTTCGGGTCGGGCCCAGGCGGGGGGATTAATTACCAGGGGGTTAGGGGGGTAAAAACCGTCAATTTTACGAATGGAGCACCGGAGCGCCCCCAGGTCATCCTAAGACATCAAGGTTCAATGTCACTTGAACCTTGGTGATCATTTGTTAATCGCCATAAACAAAGAGGGAGCTCTTACTATTAGCCGTTGGGAAAACGATAAAGCTGTGTTTGTTTTCCTTTTCCTGAATCTTGGCGAACTACTCCACAGGCTGTCTCGATTTGAGGTGTTTGTTCACCGAACTATGACCTCCAAAGGTCCCATAACTTACGAACTAGACTTATTTTATTTTCAGTTATTTTACTTGATCGTAGATGTAAAATTTGAAAACAAAATTTATATAATAAAAAATCACATAAAAAGTTTCACGAATAAGATGTAACAAGACTAAACTGTTATCTGACATTATACTAAAATAAATAAATAAATAAATAAAAAGAGTTAAGTTTAACTGTGAAAAAAGTGTTGACAGAGGAAGTTGGTTGAGGAGTATAAATAAGGAAAATGAGAGAACATCTACTCACTTGCTCCGGCCACATAATAATAATAATAATAATAATAATAATAATAATAATAATAATAATAATAATAATAATAATAATGATGATGATGATGATGACAGGTGACCCCCCTCCTTTTCCTCGGGTACTAATCTTCCCCCTCCCCATCCAGAGCCCGGTCAACTCCATGCTCAAGCTCGCCGAGCTCCTCTGCCTCCGCGGCCTCGCCGTCACCTTCCTCGCCACCGACCACAACCACCGCCGCCTCCTCCGCAGCACCGCCGACATCGAGTCGCTGCTCCGGAAGAGGTACCCCGGCCGCTTCCGCTTCGAGGTCATCGCCGACGGGCTCCCGGGGGACCACCCCCTCTCCGCGGAGCACTTGGGGGAGGTGGTCGGGTCTCTCGAAGCTGAGGCGGCGGCGGCGGTCAGGGGAATGATGGGGAGGTCGGAGGTGGCGTGCGCGGTGGCGGAGGGGATGTTCGGGTACGTCTTCGAGATGGGGAGGGACTGAGGGAGTTTGGGGTTCCGGTTTATGCTTCTGAGACGATCAGCCCCTGCTGCCTCTCCGTTTATCTCTCCGTTCCTATGCTCTTTCAGGCTGGTCAACTTCCTATCCAAGGTATTAAAAAAACATTTTACAAAAAAGAAAAAAATTACTTGTCAGCCCATTAAAATGTGTGAAAAGATTCACATTTCACATGTGCACCTTAAAGTTATATGAGAACAGCTCGTCTTACTTATTATGTCTCAACACTCCAGCTCTGCCCCACCCTAGATCGCCGGAGGAAGGGGGCTGGGGTGGGAATAGAGGTAGAGTTATATGGGTAGGACCATAAAATTTTTCCAAAAGAAAATCGTAGGTGCACCAAATCATTTGAATGACAAATTAACCAAAATCAAAAGAATCATGATGTTTAATAATAACATCTCTGAGAAAATTTTACACACAAAATATTCACACAAGAAAAATGTGAGAGAACTAATTGACTCTTCACGAAAAAACAATCAATTTTATATTTTTTCCATTCAATTACTCAAAATTCATTGACTACATTTGACTTGAGATCCTACACAAAATTATTTAATATCAGAGTCTAGGATCATTAATGATTTTGTTTTTATTTTCCTTGTCATTTAGGAGAAGATTTGGACAGAGTGATAGCAGGCGTACCGGGCATGGAAGGCCTTCTCAGAGCACGTGACCTGCCCCATTTTTTCCGGGCCCAAGATCCATGGGCCGAAAAGAACATCGAACTGGTCAAGGCCGAAATGCATTATGTACCCAAAGCCCACGGACTCATACTCAACACCTTTGAAGACTTAGACGGCCCAATCCTCTCCCACATCCGCACCCACTGTCCAAAAACGTACACAATCGGCCCAGTCCAACAACATCTGAAGACCAGACTCGCCGAGGGTGAATCACCCATCTCTCACTCTTTCTGGGAAGAAGACAAAACTTGCATGCAATGGCTCGACCGGCAACCGGATAAGTCGGTCATCTACGTCAGCTTCGGCAGCCTCGCCACGTTAACGGCGGCACAAATCTCGGAATTCCGGCACGGTCTCGTCGCCAGCGGGGTTTCGTTCTTGTGGGTCATAAGACCAAACATTGTCCGAGGTGAGGATAATAATAACAACAACAACAACAACAACAACAACAATAATTACCCAGCACTCATAAAACCCCCAACGGCCGGGTGTGTGGTGAGGTGGGCCCCACAGGAGGAGGTGTTACAGCACCCGGCCATTGGGGGGTTTCTGACCCACAGCGGGTGGAACTCGACGCTGGAGAGCATCATCGCGGGTAAGCCGATGATATGCTGGGCGTTGGGTGTGGACCAGATGGTGACGAGCAGGCTGGTGAGTGAAGTGAGGAAGGTTGGGTTGGACATTAAAGACAAATGCGACCGCGTCACGGTCGAGAGTGCGGTTCGGGAGCTGATGACGATGGGAAAGAGAAGGGAGGAGATGGAGAAATCAATGGAGAAGCTTTCATGGCTGGCAAGGGAGAGTGTCAATGGCGGAGGGTCGTCCCATGCTAGCCTTGACCAACTCGTGCATGACATATCAAGATTATTGAAGAAGAATTGAAAGAGAGGTGATATGATCGATATGGCTTGTTCTTGATCATACCGTTAGATGTTTGATGCATTGTTTTAATTACCATTTGGATTTGATAGTTGATACTATAATTGTAAAACTATTTACATAAAAAAATTCAAATTTGGATTTAATTGGCTGAATTATGCATATACTCCGGGGTATAAAATAAATATTGATATAATAACAAGTTATTGTATTATTAAACATTATTATATATGTTACGTTGTAGACAGCTAAAGAAGTCAATGTGGATGTTTTGAGGTGATATAGAAAATTACTCCGTAAACCGGATGATGAGTTTACATTCATTTATATTTATATTTATATTTATATTTATATTTATATTTATATATTTTCTATCTAACAATTTGTACCAGAGCGACAATTTAATCATGACCCAACGATCAAAGGGAGCGGTTTGTCTTGTGATGAGGAGGTGTGTGATCAAGAGTAGAAGGACTGCTAGATCATAAAACAAAGCGTTAGAGACTTCCTCGACAACTGATCTAGAATCTTTGACAAGATTCTTCCTTGCCTAGGACAAGAATATCAAGTGGCTAGTTTTTTCCTTTGACTCCAAAGTCAAAATTAACTTGGGGTACGTGTAATTGAAGGGGGGTTAGGGGGGTAAGAACCGTAAATTTTACGAACGGAGCACTGGAGGACCCTTGGGTCATCCATGTCATTGGTCCCCAATGTCATGGGAACCAAGGGGCTTATTTATTACTCCCTCCGTCCCATAAAGTGTTACCCATTTTAACTAAAGTTAAAATTAAGGAAGTGATAATTTTGTGTTGACTTTCCAAAAATACCCTTGATGTGATGGGTAAAAGTAGGATGTAATATATAAATTATTAGGAAAAATGTATGATGTGATAGGTAGGGTTTGAAAAAGTAAGAGCATATGCAATGGCAAGTTGTGTCCTGGAATGCCACACGGTGACGTGGCTCAATATAACCAATCAAATAATGCATAGTCACACAGTGGCATTCCATTAGAGTAGCATGCCCTACAATGGCAAGTATTGTTTATTTGTCAATTTTAACATTTTTGACATAATTTAATTAGTTTATGTGTTTTATTTTTCATTTTTTTAATAAATTTTTTATTTTCGTGTAAAGATTTTAATTGTAAAGAGAAAACATTATTTTTTAAAAATTAGTTTAATTATCTACTTAAATTGTATAATCTAGGATTAAAACACTAGTTTTAAAAATATGTAATTTGTAGTTTTAGAAAACATCTTAAATTTTTTTATAAAGAAAATAGACTGAAATGAAAAAAAACAACATAGATAATTAAAAAAAATAAATTGGTATTTTTGTTAAAAAAAGGGTTAGATTGTTTTTTAAAAAAAGTTAGATTTGGAAAGAAGAAAAAGAAGTTAGGCAAAACACATGCAACAAAAAAAGAAGGATTAGCTATAGAGGGTGGCATGCAAAAAAACGAAAAAAAGAAGAAAGAAAAAAGAATAAGGATTCAGTAGCATGCATTGTTCCGTTCACTTCTCCTCGCACAAGCCACGCAAATACTGGTGCCTCGCCCCATTCCATGCAAGTCAATTATTGTCACTCTCATTGTATTATCTTCCACTCCACTAATGGCAGTGCAAAACAACCACTTGCCTTGCTATTTGAAGAATGAATATTTTCACATAAATTATTATGGGAGATTACATGTGTATATATACAAAGGTTTCCTAATGATAATAGGAAACAATATTAAATGCACCCTATACAATTATGGTAGCTACCAATATACATAAATATTAAATATACTAAGAATATATTTAACATGCTCCCAACGGCACTGACGAAGATCGCCGCACGCCCAGACAGTCTCAAAATTCAGAGAAGATCATGGAGGGTAGTCCCTTGGTGAAAATGTCTGCATACTGTAAGGAAGAAGGCACATGAACTACACGTATCTGACCAAGGGCTACTCTGTCACGTACAAAATGAATGTCGACCTCAATGTGCTTCGTGCGCTGATGCTTGACGGGATTGGCCGAAAGGTAGACAGCACTGATGTTATCACAGAAGACTAGTGTAGACCGTGTCAGGGGTTGCCGGAGTTCTAGAAGAAGATTGCGTACCCAACTAACTTCAGCGACAGCATTAGCAACAGCTCGATATTCTGCCTCGGCACTGGATCGAGAGGTGGTGAGTTGTCGCTTAGAAGACCAGGAGATAAGATTGTCGCCTAGAAAAATACAGTAACCGGATGTCGAGCGACGAGTATCCGGGCAGCCAGCCCAATCAGCATCAGAGTATGCCCGCATGTGATCCGTCAGAGAAGGTGATATGGTGATGCCATGGGTAGGTGTGCCGTGAAGATAGCGCAAGACGCGCTTCATGGCTGTGACGTGTGGCACACGAGGATCATGAAGAAATAGACAGAGCTGCTGTACGGCATAGGTAATATCTGGACGGGTGAATGTGAGGTACTGCAGTGCTCCCACAATAGAGCGATATAAGGAGGGATCTGGCGCTGGAGGACCAACAGTGGCTGAGAGCTTCCCGCGGGTGTCGACTGGTGTAGAAACAGGTTTGCACGAGGTCATGCCGGCCCGTTCGAGGATGTCATAGATGAACTGAGTCTGAGTGAGAAACAGGCCGTGAGAGGTCCGCTGGACATTGATCCCAAGAAAGAAGTGAAGATCACTCATATCTGTCATAGCAAATTCCCCCTTTAGTCGTGCAGTGAGCTGATGTAGAAGAGCACTAGATGAGGCGGTGAGGACAATATCATCAACATAGAGCAGAAGTAGGGCCATGTCCTGACCGCGGCTGTAGACAAACAACGAGGTGTCGCTCTTGCACCCACTGAAGCCAAGAGATAGGACAAATCCCGTGAATCGCTGGTACCATGATCGGGGGGCTTGTTTGAGTCCATAAAGGGCCTTGTTTAATTTACAGACATAATGGGGACGAGCAGGGTCCTGAAATCCCGAAGGCTGAGCGGTGTAGACAGTATCCGAGAGGTAGCCCTGCAAGAAAGCATTTTTGACGTCGAACTGATGGATCGGCCATCCTCTGGACACGGCAAGGCTCAAGACGATGCGTATAGTGGCCGGTTTGACAACCGGGCTGAAGGTCTCGTCGTAGTCGATGCCATGGCGTTGATTGAACCCACGAACAACCCATCTAGCTTTGTACCTGGACAGTTCACCTGTGGGGCCAAGTTTGTGGCGGAAGAGCCATTTACCAGAGATAACATTTTGGTTGGGGGAGGGGGGTACTAAATCCCATGTATGATTAGCTATCAAGGCATTATATTCATCTAGCATAGCATTGTACCAGTTAGGAT